>CAXITT010000224.1:962349-984053 GCA_964033795.1 Lymnaea stagnalis
GGGGGGGGGGGGGGGGGGGGGGGGGGGGGTAACTTTTGGACAGTTCATACGACTGACTACTTTAAGCAGATTAGTCCTGTGTTTACTTTCTGTTGACTGCACATCTGAGGTGACTTCTTTGGAAACATAGATTGTTTTCACTGTTTCATTTTTATGGCTATTCAGTCACTTTAGTATCCAGAAATTTTGTAACACACATTGTTTCATGTTTTTATGAATTCCAATATCAATTGAACAACCCAGATGCGTAACTCAACCAAAAATGTTGTATTTATAATGTGTCACGATGATTTTTGTATTTTTGTACGGTAGTCTTATTCCATAACTTCACTTTAAAACAAATTCTCTTGGCGTGTTTTTCCAACCATTAAGTTTTCAATCCTATCTTTCAGTGTGCTACTGACAACTATTGTTTTCCATGTTAACTTTCAGTGTGACACTGACAACGACTGCGGTGACGGAAGTGACGAGATAAGCTGCACGTGCCCTTCCAGCCAGTTCAAATGCCCCAAGGGCAAGTGCATTCCTCAGAGCTACAGATGCGACGGGGACAACGACTGCGGCGACTTCGCGGACGAGGACGACTGCCCCACCATCCACCCTGGCGTCTGCGTCGACCAGCTGACCTTCGAGGACTGCTACCGCATGAACACCTCGTCGTACCCCATCTGCGACTACTTCGTCGACGCCCACCGGTACTGCAGGAAGTTCTGTGACGTCTGCAACACGCTGAGGAAGTGAGCCTCCAGTTAGAGCTATGTGCAACCGGACTGGACATCATGCGGAGAAGAACAGGGTTAAAGGACAATCTAGAAGACTGATTTCTTGGGTTTATGCTTCAATTAAGACTACACAGCGCGCCCCCTGGGGTGTCAGCAGCAGACCAATCAATGTTGACGTTTTTTATAAGTTTCAACACACCTCCACAGGGTGTGAGCGGATATTTTTATTACAAGCGGAACGCCTACTAAAAGAGAAACGGGAAATTTTTCGATGTGGGAAAAATACGTCTTTCAAACATTTACAAAGTGGTGGACCTTTCCTCAAACCCATCAAACCTATTATGATAGGTCATTTATAGCTTTATCTAGAGCATAATAGTTTCAACAAAACGTTATCTATATTAAATGTCTTTTTTTCCCCTTTCTTTCGACACATCTTGCTACTTGCTAATTTATAAATATTCCTTTTTTCTTATCATATTTATCTGTACATATATATGAATATATTTTCTTAAGACTTCAGAGTGTTAATATGCTTCATCATAATTATAGTAATGTATCTTTCAATCTTGAAACTTTCTATACCTTATGAATAAACTTATAATATATGTACTACATGAAGCAGTGTTTAGTGTTAATCAAAAAGTTAAAATGGAGACGGAGAGAGAGACAGAGAGAGAGACAGAGACATAAAAATAGAGCAAGCGAAAGAGACTGAGAGAGAGAGAAAGAGAGAGACAGACAGACAGACAGAGAGGGGGACGCCCTAGTGGTCCGGTGAGCTAAGGTAAGCAAGCACTGGCTTAGGTCAGGTGTCAGCAAACTACGGCCCGCGGGCTGTGTTTATCCGGGCCGCCTGAAGCTTATTACGTTAAATTAATGTAATCTTTGTGATATTTAAAAAATCGCTATCAAACTAAATCAACATCTGAGAGGAAACGTTCGTTGTGACATCAGTTTTATCAATGTGCAAAATTAATATGGACTCTTCGTCCCAACTCTATGGGAGAAATGTGACATTTTTAGTTTAAGTCTATTTGGGAAAGTGTAGGTCTAGGCCCTACGGCCTAGCGTTTAGGCCACTCTGGCTTAGCGACATAAATTTAATAAAAGACTTCCATAAAAAAATACAATTAAGGTAAAAAATATCCTTGTATATATGTTCGTTTGGTCTCAAAAGTTCCGCAGTCCAATCGAAATGTTTCATAAAAAATCTGGCACCACCGAGCTCTTTCACTTCGTGCCGAAAGTGTACGAAAAAGTAGACTTCCTCAAAAGACATTTAACCTTTCGGCGAATAGCGCTTGCTCGTGAAGTGGATGCTCTGGGCGGGCGATATCGTGTGTTCCAAACGGTGGACGGTGCCAAAGAGTTTGACTGTTTTTTACATTGCACCTGACTGAGCCAACAGATGAGACCGATACTTTTCAGTTGTTTGCTTTGTGTTCCCGGAGTCAGAAGCCGATAGGGATCTTGAAAGTGACCGAACAACTAGCGTCTCATCGTGACAGGCATCGAACACCCATTTTCAAAGAGGTCGATTTTGGATGGGACAAAACTGAAATGGGCCACAACAGATAAAAGCAAGCAGTACATTGAAATGGTTACAGCAGTTGAGCAGATGTACAAGGCTGTTCAAAGTGGCTGCTACTCCAAGCCCAAGGCTTATTGCAGAAAATATATGATTCTGTGTGGTGCAATCAGTGGTTCCAACAGTGGTTCCATCAGTGGTTCCAACAGTGGTTCCATCAGTGGTTCCAACAGTTTTTTGATCGGCTCCAGGAAGCTCACTTTAGATACGTTTTGTCGTGTGTTTTAACATTTGAGATAATAGCTCACGACTTTGGATATTCGTTGTTTTTTGTGGGTTTTTTTCAGATTTGACATGTACATCAATGTGCAGCCATGCTTGTCAATGACATGTACACTAATGTGAAGCCATGCTTGTCAATGACATGTACACCAATGTGAAGCCATGCTTGTCAATGACATGTACACCAATGTGAAGCCATGCTTGTCAATGGCATGTACACCAATGTGAAGCCATGCTTGTCAATGACATGTACACCAATGTGAAGCCATGCTTGTCAATGTCATGTACAACAATGTGAAGCCATACTTGTCAATGACATGTACACCAATGTGAAGCCATGCTTGTCAAAGAAATGTACACCAATGTGAAGCCATGCTTGTCAATGACATGTACACCAATGTGAAGCCAAGCTTGTCAATGACATGTACACCAATGTAGAGTCAAGCTTGTCAATAACATGTACACCAGTGTAGAGTCAAGCTTGTCAATGACATGTACACCAATGTGAAGCCATGCTTGTCAATGTCATGTACAACAATGTGAAGCCATACTTGTCAATGACATGTACACCAATGTGAAGCCATGCTTGTCAATGACATGTACACCAATGTGAAGCCATGCTTGTCAATGACATGTACACCAATGTGAAGCCATGCTTGTCAATGACATGTACACCATTGTAGAGTCAAGCTTGTCAATAACATGTACACCAGTGTAGAGTCAAGCTTGTCAATGACATGTACATCAATGTGAAGCCATGCTTGTCAATGTCATGTACACCGGTGTGAAGCCATGCTTGTCAATGACATGTACACCAATGTGAAGCCAAGCAATTACATATTAGTTACCAAAGAGCCGGAAGTTATTACATATTTGCTACCAAAGAGCCGGAAGTTATTACATATTTGCTACCAAAGAGCCGGAAGTTATTACATATTAGCTACCAAAGAGCCGGAAGTTATTACATATTTGCTACCAAAGAGCCGGACGTTATTACATATTTGCTACCAAAGAGCCGGAAGTTATTACATATTTGCTACCAAAGAGCCGGAAGTTATTACATATTAGCAACCAAAGAGCCGGAAGTTATTACATATTAGCTACCAAAGAGCCGGAAGTTATGACATATTTGCTACCAAAGAGCCGGAAGTTATTACATATTAGCTACCAAAGAGCCGGAAGTTATTACATATTTGCTACCAAAGAGCCGGAAGTTATTACATATTAGCTACCAAAGAGCCGGAAGTTATTACATATTTGCTACCAAAGAGCCGGAAGTTATTACATATTTGCTACCAAAGAGCCGGAAGTTATTACATATTTGCTACGAAAGAGCCGGAAGTTATTACATATTTGCTACCAAAGAGCCGGAAGTTATTACATATTTGCTAAAAAGAGCCGGAAGTTATTACATATTAGCTACCAAAGAGCCGGAAGTTATTACATATTTGCTACCAAAGAGCCGGAAGTTATTACATATTTGCTACCAAAGAGCCGGAAGTTATTACATATTTGCTACGAAAGAGCCGGAAGTTATTACATATTTGCTACCAAAGAGCCGGAAGTTATTACATATTTGCTAAAAAGAGCCGGAAGTTATTACATATTAGCTACCAAAGAGCCGGAAGTTATTACATATTTGCTACCAAAGAGCCGGAAGTTATTACATATTTGCTACCAAAGAGCCGGAAGTTATTACATATTTGCTACCAAAGAGCCGGAAGTTATTACATATTTGCTACCAAAGAGCCGGAAGTTATGACATATTAGCTACCAAAGAGCCGGAAGTTATGACATATTTGCTACCAAAGAGCCGGAAGTTATGACATATTTGCTACCAAAGAGCCGGAAGTTATTACATATTAGCTACCAAAGAGCCGGAAGTTATTACATATTTGCTACCAAAGAGCCGGAAGTTATTACATATTTGCTACCAAAGAGCCGGAAGTTATTACATATTTGCTACCAAAGAGCCGGAAGTTATTACATATTTGCTACCAAAGAGCCGGAAGTTATTACATATTTGCTACCAAAGAGCCGGAAGTTATTACATATTTGCTACCAAAGAGCCGGAAGTTATTACATATTTGCTACCAAAGAGCCGGAAGTTATTACATATTTGCTACCAAAGAGCCGGAAGTTATTACATATTTGCTACCAAAGAGCCGGAAGTTATTACATATTTGCTACCAAAGAGCCGGAAGTTATTACATATTTGCTACCAAAGAGCCGGAAGTTATTACATATTTGCTACCAAAGAGCCGGAAGTTATTACATATTTGCTACCAAAGAGCCGGAAGTTATTACATATTTGCTACCAAAGAGCCGGAAGTTATTACATATTTGCTACCAAAGAGCCGGAAGTTATTACATATTTGCTACCAAAGAGCCGGAAGTTATTACATATTTGCTACCAAAGAGCCGGAAGTTATTACATATTTGCTACCAAAGAGCCGGAAGTTATTACATATTTGCTACCAAAGAGCCGGAAGTTATTACATATTTGCTACCAAAGAGCCGGAAGTTATTACATATTTGCTACCAAAGAGCCGGAAGTTATTACATATTTGCTACCAAAGAGCCGGAAGTTATTACATATTTGCTACCAAAGAGCCGGAAGTTATTACATATTTGCTACCAAAGAGCCGGAAGTTATTACATATTTGCTACCAAAGAGCCGGAAGTTATTACATATTTGCTACCAAAGAGCCGGAAGTTATTACATATTTGCTACCAAAGAGCCGGAAGTTATTACATATTTGCTACCAAAGAGCCGGAAGTTATTACATATTTGCTACCAAAGAGCCGGAAGTTATTACATATTTGCTACCAAAGAGCCGGAAGTTATTACATATTTGCTACCAAAGAGCCAAATGTTACCAAAAGGCCATAACTATAACTTCCAACAACTGCATGCGGCTCCGTGGCCGCAGGTTGCCGACCAATGACCTAGATGGATGTTTCAAATAAATAAATAGTATAAATTTACTTATACAATAAATGTATAGTATAAATATTTTTTTCATACCTAATACTGATAATAGGAGAGCAATGTGTGGAACATTTTCAATTTACTGGTGTGTCCATTAATTACGTATACATCTGATTAAATGGAGATGACAAATGGGAACATATAATTTCATACCGATGATAAGTTGAAACATCTGATTACATACAGACGACAAATGGGAACATATAATTTCATACCGATGATAAGTTGAAACATCTGATTACATACAGACGACAAATGGGAACATATAATTTCATACCGATGATAAGTTGAAACATCTGATTACATACAGACGACAAATGGGAACATATAATTTCATACCGATGATAAGTTGAAATATCTGATTACATACAGACGACAAATGGGAACATATAATTTCATACTGATGATAACTAGGAAATCTGATTGAATACAGACGACACATAGGAACATTGGGGAATTTATTACAATATGAATTTATAAACTAAACAAATGGTTGACTTGATCAAGAACTTAAAAAAAACAAACATTTAGTTTAGACAGCATTGTCATTTTGTGAACAAAAGTCTTTTGAACGAATTCGTTTTCTGACATATTAAAGTTGTATACCTTTGCACATCCGAGTTGGTGGTGATAAAATATCAGAATACAATTCTAACATCGGCCGTTAGAGAGAGTATGGAGCTACCAATTTATACGCAGTCTATATGCCATCTTGTCAGTAATGTGCCAGACGTGTAGCGGCGACTCTTGTAAAATGGGTGTGTAGCAGACAGCACAGCAGAGTTGGTGGGGATAGATGTCTGAATAAAACTATAACATGGATGGTTAGAGAGTATGGAGCCACCAATTATTATTTAGTATTTGAACAAGCAAATAGCCGAAGCTTGTCTAGTAGGTTAGAGAGTATGGAGCTACCAGTTATTTGTCCTATTTGAGCAAGCAAATAGCCGAAGCTTGTCCAGTAGGGCATCTTGCAGTGATGTGTAACACGTGTACCGGCGACCGTGTGTAACACTGGTGTGTAGCAGACAGTCCAGCGGAGGCGTGTACTCTCCTCTCGTGACCAAACAAAGGGACCCGGCTGCGTCCATTGGATGAGCAACGATCACACCATTTGAGGAAGGCTGCCGGTTTGGGGGTTACAAGTTTGTAAAAAAAAATTTTTTAAAAGGGAGAGGGTTGGGACAACACATTTTTTTTGGTGGGGGGGGGGGCAAATTATAGCATGTCATAGAATTTTTTTTAAATTTTTTTTACAACAGTGCATCCTAATATTAATTCTTTGAGTACACTGTGTTGGTTTTCAATTAATTAGTTGTTTTTTTTAATTGAGAGCTTTATTAGGGTCCGGTGGTGGTGAGCTTTGCAATCACCCTTTTCCTTCCCAATGGGTGATCGATCCAGTTGGCTAAGGATGTCTTGTATGAAGAGGTTTCGTTACGACAATGTGTCCAAAGAAAACAATGTCGCCAATATCTACATCAGTTCGAGAACGTCCAAAGTTTGAACATCTGATCTTAAATCATTTTTTTTTTTTAAAACAGAACGAAATTTCAATCTGAACAAACGGGGGGGGGGGGGGAGATTGTTTCCTGCTAAAAGGTTAAAGGCAGATGGATGACAAGTTAATATCTGATGGCGGATGAGATCAGATGACAGATGACACGTTAATTTTAGAGAAGAGCAGCAGCTTTTCAATATAATTATTCCTGCATGTTTGCGCCATTCAAAGCGAATAGTGCAGATGTTTGAACCGAGACTTCACAGCAGTCAAGATTTCTTCTTTAAACTGACGAGGCTTTGTTTACAAGTTTAAAAATGAGAAACAAAGTTCTTGCAAAAATGGACGCGGCATCCTAGTTCCAGATAATATGAGAACAAGAAATCATAGCTCCATATATATCCTAAGGACAAGACAACGTTGTTCCACATATAAGTGCAAGACCATCGTAGTATCATAAGGACAAGACATCCTAGTTTCAGATATCATAAGGACAAGAAATCCTAGTTCCTGGTATCATAAGGACAAGACATCCTAGTTCCTGGTATCATAAGGACAAGACATCCTAGTTCATGATATCATAAGGACAAGACATCCTACTTTCAGATATCATAAGGACAAGACATCCTAGTTCCAGATATTATAAGGACAAGACATCCAGTTGTCATAAGGACAAGACATCCTAGTTCCTGATCTCATAAGGACAAGACATCCTAGTTTGAGATATCATAAGGACAAGATATCCTCGTTCCAGATGTCATAAGGACAAGACATCCTAGTTCCAGATATCATAAGGACAAGACCTCCTCGTTCAAGTTTCAATCTGCATATCGACCTGGGCACAGCTGTGAGACAGCACTACTCCGTGTTACGGATGATGTTCTTTGTAGTGCTGACCGTGATGATCTGACAATATTGGTTCTGTTGGATCTCAGTGCTGCCTTTGATGTGATCGACCATGAGCTTCTTCTGTCATGACTTCTGAATGAGGCAGGGATCTCTTGAACTGCACTTCGCTGGTTTTCTTCTTATCTGACTGGCATGACTCAGCGTATTGTAGTGAGGCAGACATCTTCCATGGACACTTCCGTTACCTTTGGTGTGCCACAGGGCTCAGTTTTAGGACCTATTCTGTTCTCCATGTACACTAGCCAGCTGGGCAAAATTATTGTAAGTCATGGTATTTCCCGCAAAATATTTGCAGATGACACAAAACTATACAATTGTTTCCGCCCTGATTCCTTTAGAGTGTGCTACTGCTGTTCAGGCTGTCGAGGACTGCTGTCTTGCTGTGAAAGATTGGATGTCATCAAACAGACTAAAATTAAATGATGATAAGACTGAGACAATTATTGGTGGTTCAGACGCCAATCTTCGGAAAGTTACCATTGCATCAATAAAAGTTGGTGACTCAGAGATCCCGTTGTCCTCGACTGTCAGAGACCTTGGCTTTTATATTGATAGTAAACTTAGTATGATTACCCCATATCAGTTCTGTTGTCAAGGCATGCTTCTGTCATCTGCGTGCCATGGGTCAGCTGCGTCCTCAACTCAATAGGAGAACAGCCAATGCTGTAGCAGTAGCTCTAATTCAGTCAAGATTAGATTACTGTAATAGTTGTTTGTGGGGTTTACCTCGGAACCAAATTCAGAGACTCCAAAAGGTACAAAATACTGCAGCACGCATTGTATCGCGGATGAAAAAATCTGACCACATCACCCCCAGTTCTACGAGATCTCCATTGGGTTCCTGTGAGTGAGCGCATTAACTACAAAATTCTGTCCCTAGCGCACAGCTGCAGAGATGGCTAAGTACCGGAATATCTCAAGGAACTGATTTATAAACATGTATCCTTGAAGAGCCTGCGGTCTTCAGCACAGTACTTACTGAGTGTTCCTAGTGTGGATGAACACAGAAAAAAAGTCTTAGGGAGTGCGCTCTTTTGAAGCGATAGCGCCAAAATTATGGAACAGTTTGCCTCAATCTTTGAGGGGAATTGTAAATGATAAAATATAATTTAAGTAAAAATTTAAAACTTTTTTGTTTAAATAGATTTCGGACGACCAGAGCGCAGTGAGCAGTGAGCGTGTTACAGTGGCATGGATACCAGCGCGATATAAATATCAAATCAATCAAATCAATCAAAAAGACATCATAAGGACAAGACATCCTAGTTCCAGATGTCATAAGGACAAGACATCCTAGTTCCACATGTCATAAGGACAAGACAGCCTAGTTCCAGATGTCATAAGGACAAGACAGCCTAGTTCCAGATGCTATAAGGTTAAGACATCCTAGTTCCAGATGTCATAAGGACAAGACATCCTAGTTCCAGATGTCATAAGGACAAGACAGCCTAGTTCCAGATGCTATAAGGTTAAGACATCCTAGTTCCAGATGTCATAAGGACAAGACATCCTAGTTCCAGATGTCATAAGGACAAGACAGCCTAGTTCCAGATGCTATAAGGTTAAGACATCCTAGTTCCAGATGTCATAAGGACAAGACATACTAGTTCCAGTTGTCATAAGTACAAGACAGCCTAGTTCCAGATGCTATAAGGTTAAGACATCCTAGTTCCAGATGTCATCAGGGGCGTAGGAAGGGGATGGAGGGGACGTTCCACTACGGGCGCCAATTTTTTACACGGAACGTCGACCTTTTCGACAGTTTTTTAGTGGAATGGGGTGGCAAAAATCTTGACGCGCCCCTGGGGGCACTTACCCTAGCTACGCCACTGGATAACACAGAAGGTTTTTGTGTGGTTCACTATTAAGGTTTATTTGAAATATGTAATCGCTTTTTATTACGTCTACCCTTGGGTGGCCATGTACTTGGTGGTGTGTGGCAACGAGGGGCAGCGGTAAGAAGAATAAAGAGAGACGGTTGCAAACAGAACGCCGGGAGCTAAGGGAACAAGAAAGAGACGGGTCTGTACTCTGTAGGACAGGAGTCAAATATGTGTACAAAATAATTTTTTTTATATCGTCAGTAATTAATAAAAGGCGTACACACATTTGTGGCAAGCATTGAACAAAAAATGTTTTGATAAAGGTAAAGGAATCGGTTGGTGTTTGCAAAAGAAATTTCTTTATGAACAGTTGTTAAAATTGATCGATACCATTCAGGAATAGGAAGCCTAATGTTCATTGATTACAAAAGAGCAATTGTGTAACCTTTTTATTTCCATTATGTTCCTTGGTAGTTGTGTTCAAAGATTACTAAGAAGAGATACGGTGGCAAAGGAGCAGTGCTCATCAGTGCTCGTCCACATTTATTATGCTACATGCCTGAGGTTGGGCGCTGGGTGGCCGAGTGGTCTAAGCTGAGTTAATCCCTTCAACCTTAGATGAAAAATGATTTAAGAGAAAGAAAAACTCTGAATTCAAACACAGAGATGGAGTCCCGTAGGCTGTATGAAGTCGAAGCAATGAAAAAATTCCGACAACTCCTGCGAAATGACTGGTGCCAAGCTGTATCATCCACACAAGATGTTCCTCTGGGTTATCCAGGTGCGTGGAGAGAGGCGATTTGACCTTTAGGGAATCTGCTTATATTCCTAAAGAAAAAATCCCTGGCCGTGTGATTTCGTCCCGCGAAGTCTACACCACTGCCACATTGTGACAGGTCTACACCATCGTCACATTGTGACAGGTCTACACCATCGTCACATTGTGACAGGTCTACACATCTTCACGTTGTGACAGGTCTACACCATCGTCACATTGTGACAGGTCTACACCATCGTCACATTGTGACAGGTCTACACCATCGTCACATTGTGACAGGTCTACACCATCCTCACATTGTGACAGGTCTACACCATCGTCACATTGTGACAGGTCTACACCATCGTCACGCTGTGACAGGTCTACACCATCGTCACATTGTGACAGGTCTACACCATCGTCACGCTGTGACAGGTCTACACCATCGTCACGCTGTGACAGGTCTACGCCATCGTCACATTGTGACAGGTCTACGCCATCGTCACATTGAGAACAGGTCTACGCCATCGTCACGTTGTGACAGGTCTAGGCCATCTTCACATTGTGACAGGTCTACATCATCGACATGTTGTGACAGGTCTACGCTATCGTCACGTTGTGACAGGTCTACACATCGTCACGTTGTGACAGGTCTACACCATCGTCACATTGTGACATGTCTACGCCATCGCCACATATGACAGGTTTACGCCATCGCCACATAGTGACAGGTCTACGTCATCATCACATAGTGACAGGTCTACGCCATCATCACATAGTGACAGGTCTACGCCATCGCCACATTGTGACAGGTCTACGCCGTCGTCACATAGTGACAGGTCTACGCCATCGCCACATTGTGACAGGTTTACGCCATCGTCACATTGTGACAGGTCAACGCCATCGCCACATTGTGATGGATAGATGTCAGAAGAAAAAGATGTTGTAAAATAATCTACACGACCTCACACGTGACCTCCTGTTTCTATGACGTCATAGTAAATTAGAGACGAAATATATATAATATTTTAATTTGAGTCAATTAGACAATATATATATATATATATATATATATATATATACGTAGGACATTTGAGCAAGGAATGCTACTGTCATGTGGTCGCATAGCAATGCTAGAATATGCAGCATTCAACGTCTATATGCTACGTGCTAAAATAGTATTCTTTACAAAGCTTCTAAATTGTCTTAATCTGTAGAGATATAAACAAAATTAACTGTCTAGATAGAGATTCCTATAAGTCAGCGGTTCTCAATCTGCGAGTCGAACCCCTTTATGGGTCAAACGACCCTTACACAGGGGTTGCCTAAGACCATCGGAAATGTAATAAGTAGTAAAGAAAATAATTTTATGGTTGGGGTTAAAACAAAATGAGGAACTGTAGTGAAGGGTCGCGGCATTAGGAAGGTTGAGAACCACTGCTATAAGCTTTTGTTTTATACTCTTTATCTACAAACTGCTGGTTGGCGTTTTTTTTTTTAATCTCGGGTTCTGTTTTCCTCCAAGACAGCATGAGAAAACCATCAGCTGTTGTTAGAGTGCATGAACCGACACGTTATTTAGCTAGGTTTGCTCTTTTTCATCTAGGTTTGATCTTATTTATCTAGGTTCGATGTTATTCATCTAGGTTCGCTGTTACTCCTCTTGGCTTAACATAGTTATTCATCAAGGTTGTATGTTATTCATCTAGGTTCGCTGTTACTCCTCTTGGCTTAACATAGTTATTCATCAAGGTTCACTGTTATTCATCTAGGTTCGCTGCTACTCATCTAGGCTTAACATAGTTATTCATCAAGGTTCGCTGTTATTCATCTAGGTTCGCTGCTACTCATCTAGGCTTAACATAGTTATTCATCAAGGTTCGCTGTTATTCATCTAGGTTCGCTGCTACTCATCTAGGCTTAACATAGTTATTCATCTAGGTTCGCTGCTACTCATCTAGGCTTAACATAGGTATTCATCTAGGTTCGCTGCTACTCATCTAGGCTTAGCATAGTTATTCATCTAGGTTCGATGTTATTCATCTAGGTTCGCTGTTACTCATCTAGGCTTAACATAGTTACTCATATAGGTTCGATGTTACTTATCTAGGTTCACTGTTACTCATCTAGACTTAACATAGTTACTCATCTAGGTTCGATGTTACTTATCTAGGTTCACTGTTACTCATCTAGGCTTAACATAGTTACTCATCTAGGTTCGATGTTACTTATCTAGGTTCACTGTTACTCATCTAGGCTTAACATAGTTATTTATCTAGGTTCGATGTTATTCATCTAGGTTTGCGGTAGTTATCCGTATTCATTGTAATGTGTACACATTGGTTTTCATATCTCCGTGTAGGAGTGTGTGTGTGTGTGTGTTTGTGGAGGGGTGTTGTGGGCTGTTGTGCTGCACTCTGAAGTTTCCCGTGAAAACGGCCCGTGAGATCGGCCCCGACAAGTCGGCCCCGACAAATCATCCCCGACAAGTCGGCCCCGACAAATCATCCCCGACAAGTCGGCCCCGACAAATCATCCCCGACAAGTCGGCCCCGACAAATCATCCCCGACAAGTCGGCCCCGACAAATCATCCCCGACAAATCATCCCCAACAAATCATCCCCGACACATCATCTCCGACAAATCATCCCCGACAAGTCAGCCCCGACAAATCATCCCCGACAAATCATCCCCAACAAATCATCCCCGACAAATCATCTCCGACAAATCATCCCCGACAAGTCGGCCCCGACAAATCATCCCCGACAAATCATCCCCGACAAGTCGGCCCCGACAAATCATCCCCGACAAATCATCCCCGACAAGTCGGCCCCGACAAATCATCCCCGACAAATCATCCCCGACAAGTCGGCCCCGATAAGTCGGCCCTAACAAATCAGCCCCGATAAATCGGCCCGTGAGAGAAGTTCGACAAACAAAAGGCTCTTAACCTATGTATCGGCCAGGGGTCAGGGGTCAAGATCCTGCATTTCAATGATCTTTCTAAAGCCGCTTTTGGATACCTCCAGTGACTTGATCAGAATTTAATATTTGGCTCTTGCCATGCAAAGATTCTCAACCCCTGATCCAGGTCGTTGAACACGTAAAGGGGTGGGGGTGGGGGAAGGGTGTTGGGTTGGGTAATGTGTCTCTGTGTATTTACTTTATTTTCTAAAAATTACTTTTAAAGTCAGAGAACAAAATGAATTCCAGGGAATGCACATTAGTGTGTCATTTAATGGCGGAAATCTATTCATAGAACATCCGGGCATACGGTCTGGCCAATCTCATTAAGATATTAATGTGAAAAATCCTGGTATTCCGTTTAGCCAATATCTCAATGGCTGTGCGGTACTTCTACGTTAGTGTGAGCCAGCATAGTGGGTGTTGACCTAGACGAACATTTGTTGACAACTTTATTTGACGACAGATCTTACAAACTGTTTCTGCTCGATATTTGTGAGTAAATACATTGTTAGAGGCTATGAAAACACTGTCTAAAAATAGTCGCATTACGTAAACCGATGGGACGTTTGCCGGTCCTAGCAATGACAAACCCTTGTGGTTAGATCGTTACTATCATGTCCCAAGGGGACGTTTGCCGGTCCTAGCAATGACAAACCCTTGTGGTTAGATCGTCACTATCATGTCCCAAGTATATTGTGGTGTCAATTGAACAAAAAAAACTGCGGTATAAATAACACCTTAATTATTCAACGACATAATCTTAGCAATTAATCATTATGAAAGAATGTCATTAATTCAACAATTAAGAAATGTAACCATAACAAATCATAAAAACATATGATTTAATAACAAAATATTTGTCTACCGTTCAAATAGTTCATATTTATAAAAACCAGTTAGTTATTTTACTGGTATAAATCAAGTTAGCTTTGAACAATATGTCATAACGAAAGCTTGTGGGAAATTCTAAGCCTTCATGACCTGGGGGTGTGGGGGGGAGGGGGGGCATTTGTCGGGGCCTTAATGAAGGAAGTCTATTTGTCGTGGGCCGTACTGATGTGGGTCCTTTTGTTGGTGGCTATATGTTGGTGGCTATATGTCGGTGGCTATATGTTGGAGCCGCAGACTCCGATGCAAATATAACGGTGCACCGGGCTCTACTTCACACAATAATTGGATACAATTCACTTTATAATTTGGCACTAACTTTTTTCTTTCTTTTTGCTTGCGCTACTAAATATCTGGCATTCATTCTTCGGTCTTTTACAGCCGAGCTTTGAAGAAATAGTGTGTCAATTCAATCAAATCTATCAGACACATAAAATAAATTGTTGTTTTTTTTTTAAGTAGGAACAGTTTACAATGTATGTGTTAAGGTGGCATTATGGGAAAAAGCATGGATGACCCACTGGGGGGAAAAAAAAGGGGGGGGGGGGTAGGCAGAAAGATACGACAGTGACTAAATTAATGTGTCAAATGGTTTTGTTCAAGATCACAAACTAACCGGTTTAACTATGGTTATATTTTACATCGCTAAATCTTTGGGTCATCAGACTTTGTTATTCCCACAGTCACGTGGTCCGGCTGCCTTACAAAGCTTATCTTTGTTTGTGACAAAGGTGAAACAAATCAGCATAAGTAGATTGCCGTAGACCGGACTAAGGCATACTCATACAGACTGCAGACTTTCTTTGATATAGGCAAACACGGACAGGTCTCCGATCAAACATCCCGCTCCAATCATCTGGTCAACATGTTGTCTTACATCGTGACATTCGGACTTGTGGTCGCACTGGGGCTGGGCATTGATAAGTTCGCCCGACGCGGCGAGGACAGTCTGGTAGGAGATGGGCTAATTCGTGGTGACAGGTGAGTTTGTCAGTACTGCGACAGTTAGTGGCAGATGATTTTAACAGTTCTGTGACAGGTAGTCAGAGATGAGGACAGTCTGGGGGAGATGGGTTAATTCGTGGTGACAGGTGAGTTTGTCAGTACTGCGACAGTTAGTGACAGATGATTTTAACAGTTCTGTGACAGGTAGTCAGAGATGAGGACAGTCTGGTAGGAGATGGGTTAATTCGTGGTGACAGGTGAGTTTATCAGTACTAAGAAAGGTAGTGACAGGTGAGTTTGTCAGAACTGCGACAGGTAGTCAGAGATGAGGACAGTCTGGTAGGAGATAGGTTAATTCGTGGTGACAGGTGAGTTTGTCAGTACTGTGACAGGTAGTCAGAGATGAGGACAGTCTGGTAGGAGATGGGTTAATTCGTGGTGACAGGTGAGTTTGTCAGTACTGTGAAAGTAGTCAGAGATGAGGACAGTCTGGGGGGAGAAAGGTTGATTCGTGGTGACAGGTGAGTTTGTCAGTACTGTGACAGGTAGTCAGAGATGAGGACAGTCTTGGGGGAGAAGGGTTAATTCGTGGTGACAGGTGAGTTTGTCAGTACTGCAACAGTTAGTGACAGGTGATTTTATCAGTACTATGACAGTCAGTGACAGGTGATGTTATCAGTACTGCGACAGTTGGTGACAGTTGATTTTATCAGTACTACGACAGGCAGTGACAGTTGAGTTTATCAGTACTGCAACAGTCAGTGACAGGTGATTTTTTCAGTACTACGACAGGCAGTGACAGTTGAGTTTATCAGTACTGCGACAGTCAGTGACAGGTGATTTTATCAGTGCTATAACAGCTTTGTAACTTCGTGGTGACAGGTGAGTGTATCACTATTTAGACAGGTATTGACAGGTGAGTGTATCACTATTTAGACAGGTATTGACAGGTGAGTGTATCACTATTTAGACAGGTATTGACAGGTGAGCGTATCACTATTTAGACAGGTATTGACAGGTGAGTGTATCACTATTTAGACAGGTATTGACAGGTGAGTGTATCACTATTTAGACAGGTATTGACAGGTGAGTGTATCACTATTTAGAAAGGTATTGACAGGTGAGTGTATCACTATTTAGACAGGTATTGACAGGTGAGTATATCACTATTTAGACAGGTATTGACAGGTGAGTGTGTCACTATTTAGACAGGTATTGAGAGGTGAGGACAGTGTGGGGGGGTGGTACGGGTTAATTTTCGGTGACAAGTTTAGCTTTAGCAGTACGACAATAGGTAGAGTGGGATATCTTGCCAGGATTAAAATGACCTGCTACTCGATGCTGTGAAGAAATGTTCGCCCATTCTTAATGCATGTAAGGAAATGCTAGATAACACAACAGCATAAAACTATAAACTATTGTCATATTTTTTTTTTTAATTTGTCACTATTTTTCTTCTTCTATTTATATTAAGGGGCCCACGATCAATGTATAGATCATTATTGCTCCAAAGTATGTAGAGGCATTTGCAATGTGTCTGTGCCTTTGTGTTGATGAGGATATTTCACTTGGTGCAAGGGCTACTCAGCGAGGGTATCAGGAACTGGGGGTTGGAAGGCCTGTGTCAAGTGTTGTCACCTCAACTGTTCCTTTGGAAGCATTTTCCAGTCGATGACTGTCTTGGGCAGGAATGAGCCGCTCCATGTACTGTCTTCTTGCTGTCATGAGCCCGGACTGTCCGTCATGGCCTCACTTATAGTATCAAAATCAGGCATCCACGTGGCGCACTATTTGACGCGGCGATAACGAATGAACAGGGTCTCACATACACAGGGTCTCACATACACAGGGTCTCACATACACAGGGTCTCACATACACAGGGTCTCACATACACAGGGTCTCACATACACAGGGTCTCACATACACAGGGTCTCACATACACAGGGTCTCACATACACAGGGTCTCACATACACAGGGTCTCACATACACAGGGTCTCACATACACAGCTGACGAAATAGTATTTTCCCGTAAAAACCAAATGTGACGCAACTGGCGCAAACATGTTCTTCCGGTGCCATGCATGTATAATTTTGGTGCGCAGATTCAAATTGCCGTCGCACGGAGCGCACTATTTAGCTCTGTCTGAGAAATGACTCCGTTCATTGTATATCGTGTTGAGAAATGGCTGTTCATTTTTATTTAATATCGGCAATATTAACACATTTTATGTACCAGCAGTTACTATACTATAATTAACGCTCATAAAATATTGTTTGCAATTTTTTTTTAAATATTCTTTCAGTTTAGTGAAATGAATGCTTTAAAATGTGTATGACAAAAAGCAATGCAAATTTTAATTTAAAAAACGCGAAATAAGTTGTTCCGCTTGTGTTACACAGTTGATACATTTAGATGCCATTTCAAATTGGAACGCTGACACAATTAAAAATGCATTAAAGATAATTGTATTTCTACGTCAATTTATTTCAAAACAGATGAGGTTTTTGCTGTAGTGACGTCACATGTGTTCGTCCTTCATCGCAAGAGAAATGTCTTGATGCGACATTTGGAATCATCATTTTAAATGCATAAATAGTTTTTCGAAACATAATCATGTTCCTGTTCATTCTGTACAGGGCTGTCTGCGGGACGGAACTGTTCGCCTGTCATGAGAAGTGTATAGAGAAGGCGTTCATCTGTGACACCATCAATGACTGCTCCGGTGGCTTTGACGAGCAGAACTGCCCTGCCAACTGTACCGGTGTCAACGTGTACAAATGTGGCGTAAGTGTCAGAAGATGCTCAGTGGTGGCAGATTGCTAAGGAGTGACAGACTGCTAAGTGGCGACAGATTGCTAAGCAGTGACAGCGTGCAAAGTAGTGATAGATTTTTACGCAGTGACAGATTGCTAAGTAGCGACAGATTGCTAAGCAGTGACAGATGGCTAACCAGTGAAATATTGCTAACCAGTGACAGATTGCTAAGCAGTGACAGATTGCTAAGTAGTGACAGATTGCTAAGCAGTGACAGATTGCTAACTAGTGACAGATTACTAAGCAGTGACAGATTGCTAACTAGTCACAGATTGCTAAGCAGTGAAAGATTGCTAAGCAGTGACAGGAATGAAACACCAAAAGTAAATAAGAAAAACATTGCCATATCTTCAATGTTGCTCAGCCGTCTTTTAATTTTACGAAGCTTTTGAAATTCTTTCATATCCCAGGGAACTCTTGCAATTGTAATCATGAGTGTCTCTTTCTTTATATTAACTTATATTTAAAACAAAACTAACGGGTTTGGGAGAACTCTGGTTGAGAAGCACTGAGCTAGCTGCCTGACAATGCAGTAATGAATTCATCGAATTTCTTGATTAATAATGATTAAGATGGCTTTTGTAAGATTTTATGATTATAAAATTGCTTACAATGAACAGCGGAAAACGAAAAGATCATAAATGACCTATTTTTTTTTTGTATTTCCACTCTTAGAATGGCAAATGTATTCCCAAAAACTACCAGTGCGACACACAGGACGACTGCGGCGACGGCACAGATGAGGCCAACTGTGGCGGTACGTGTGCTCCAGGTTACCAGAAGGTGATCACCTGTTCATGTTTAGTCTAGTGACACCTTAGGGGTCGTTCGTAAATTATGTCACGCTAAAAATGACCTTTTAAGACCCCTCTCCCCCCCTGTCACAAAGTGTCACCCCCCGTGTCACGTCACACCTAAAAATATTCAAAACATCCATAAAATTCTCATGACTAACCCAGGGTTTTCTTTTATTCTGTCCAATTGACCCCTAAAGGATTGTGCTGTAGTTTGATCAGAAAACTAAGTTTCACAGTCCCTGTAATACCGGAGGCAATTTCGATTTCAAATTAATGTTTTAAAATTAAGGAAATAAAGATTTTGTCAGAATTAGAAAATTTTAGATGTAACTTAAAAAAAAATTTTTTTTTTACAAATTGATGTCACAAATTTTTGACTCCCCTCACCCTGTCACAAGGTGTAACATATTCTCGCCCCCCCCCGCCCTGAGCGGAATACCCAGTTGTATTATAAGAGGACTTTGATTATTCGATTTCAAGACCTAGTTGACGTAGGCTTACCAGGAGGGTCCCGGTTTGACTTGGCGTGTCCCGGTTTGACTTAGAGTGTCCCGGTTTGACTTGGAGTGCCCCGGCTTGACTTGGAAGATCCCGGTTTGACTTGGAGTGTCCTGGTTTAACTTGGTGTGTCCTGATTTGACTTGGGGTGTCTCGGTTTAACTTGGAGTGTCCCAGTTTGACATAGAGTGCCCCGGTTTTACTTGAAGTGTCCCGGTTTGACTTGGAGTGTCCCGGTTTGACTTAGAGTGTCCTGGTTCGACTTGGAGTGCCCCGGCTTGACTTGGAGTGTCCCAGTTTGACTTGGAGTGTCCCGGTTTGACTTGGAAGATCCCGGTTTGACTTGGAGTGTCCTGGTTTAACTTATAGTGTCCTGGTTTGACTTGGGGTGTCCCGGTTTGACTTGGAGTGTCCCGGTTTGACTTGGAGTGTCCCGGTTTGACTTAGATTACCCTGGTTTAGCAGCCTGGTCCCGGCGGGGTGAACTCCCAAAAATTGCGCCTCCCACACACTCATAAGAACCCCCCCCCCACACACCCCCACTCATCAGGCGCCCATCACACACTCTTCTGTTATGAAGTGTTGGTTGTAAACGTTACTAAAAATCCCCACCTTCATGACTGATTAAGATTACAGGAGTCCTACCGTCATGGTCCCCGTTAGAGAATCCCGTCATCTCCAGTAACCTTTGATAAGTCTTGAATATTCCATGCTGACCCGGGGCGCCATAACAAAAAAAGTATCCGATCATTTTTGTCAGGGCGTTCTTGTTGTTTTTTTTTACGCCACCCCCCTCCCCATTTTTTTCCCCTACTTTTTCTTCCATTTTCTTTCAGCCGTTCGAAATTCCATTTCATGCCGTTCGTTAGCGCTAAAGGGCGTTACATGTCGCTGTAAAGAGGCGCAAATTATATTAATACTGGCATAGCGGCGCCCGTGATGTGTGTGTGGGGAGTGTGGGGGGGGGGGAGCATTAACATAAACTTGGTGGTGAAAACGGGAACGGGGGGGGGGGGGGAGGTGGTCAACTTGGTCAGGGGTTGGGGGGTTGTCCGAAATTTAAGAGAGGGGGAAGGGGTGGGGGGAGAGGTGCTCAACTTGGTCACGGGTTGCGGGGTTGTCCGAAATTTAAGAGAGGGGGCTTAACATGTGGGGGGGGGGGAGTCAGAAGTTGAGAAACATGGCGGCATAGAAAAGAAAAAAATCAGATACATTCTTAGATCGTACAGAGATGATATAGAGATGGTACTGAGATGTTACATAGATGGTACAGGGATGGTACATAGATGGTACAGGGATGGTACAGAGATGGTACTGAGATGTAGAGCGGGGGTACAGAGATTGTAAAGAGATGGTACTGAGATGATTCTAAGATGGTACACAGATGGTACAGAGATGGTATAGAGATGGTACTGAGATGGTACAAAGATGGAACAGAGATGGAACTGAGATGGTACTGAGATGGTACACAGATGGTACACACATGGTACTGAGATGATACTAAGATGATACAGGGATGGTGCTGAGATGGTACAAAGATCGTACAAGGATGGTGCAGATTTGGTACTGAGATGGTACAGAGATGGTACTGAGATTGTACTGAGTTGGCCTCAGTTCGTTCTATTTCCTACTTCTGGTGCCGACTCATTAGAGTTTGGGCATCCTGTATCATGCTCTACTATAGACAACAACACCGAAAACTCTAAAGACATTGACTGTGACGTCGTAAAGGGAAGCCGATGGTGTCCGAGGACCGCACAGATTTGCTGTAGTGAAAAATATTGTAATATACAAGAGTATTCTTCTTCTTCTTCTATATCTTAAGGGCCCACGATCAATTTATTGATCATTTTGGCTCCTATGCATGTAGATGGGATTTGCAATGTTTCTGTTACTGGTGGTGATGAGGAAATTATGCACTAGGGGTTTGAAGGCTTGAGGCAATAGAAACAAATGTGTCTCCTGATGTATTGGTGATGTACCTCTTCGTTCCTCTGTCATTTGGCATTCTCTCTAGGTGTCCTGCCTCCTTTTATTTCTGCCAATATAGTAGGATCCTGATATAGACTGTATAATTCCTGGTTGGTTTGTATTCTCCATCCATATTCATCCCTTGTTGGCGCATATACTTTCCTGAGAACATTCCTCTCCCATGTGTTTAATAGGTTTTCTGCTGTTTTTGTTAGGGTCCAAGTTTTACTTGCATATGTTACAACTGGTCTGATCACAGTTTTATAAATAGTTTTCTTTGTTTCTCTTGTAATGTTTTTACTTT
>CAXITT010000224.1:991153-1015946 GCA_964033795.1 Lymnaea stagnalis
TTTCTGATTCTCTCTCTCTCTCTCTCTTTTTCTGATTCTCTCTCTCTCTCTCTCTTTTTCTGATTCTCTCTCTCTCTCACTCTTTTTCTGATTCTCTCTCTCTCTCACTCTTTTTCTGATTCTCTCTCTCTCACTCTTTTTCTGATTCTCTCTCTCTCTCACTCTTTTTCTGATTCTCTCTCTCTCTCACTCTTTTTCTGATTCTCTCTCTATGTCGCCCTCTCAACAGTGCGATTTCGAAAACGACTGTGGGGACGGAAGTGACGAGGTCGGCTGCACGTGCGACAACCTGCACTTCCAGTGTCCCAAAGGGGGCTGCATTCCCGCCGAGTACAAGTGCGACACGGAGAACGACTGCGGCGACATGTCCGACGAGTCCGACTGCCCCACCATCCACCCCGGCGTCTGCGTCGACATGCTCACCTACGAGGACTGCCTCCGCATGAACACGACCACCTTCCCCATCTGCGCCACGTACGTAGACGCGCACAAGTACTGCAGAAAGTACTGCGGCATCTGCACGGCATGAGAAATTAAATCAATATTATGTTTCATGTGTTGAGAACTGAATATTTTCTGAGATTGCTTATGTCTTTTTCGTCCTTTATTTCTATCTTAGCTAATGTATAATTTCAATACAATACAATGATATGACAAGGAATCCGCATTTGTTGTTGTTGTTGTTGTTGTTTTGTCAATGTTAGCGTTTCTTTTCAAGTTAAGTTTCGAGGAAGTGCCTTCGGGTCACGCCAGCTAAAACTGTCCTACCCGATCAGCTAAAACTGTCCTACCCCATCAGCTAAAACTGTCCTACCCCATCAGCTAAAACTGTCCTACCCCATCAGCTAAAACTGTCCTACCACATCAGCTAAAACTGTCCTACCACATCAGCTAAAACTGTCCTACCCCATCAGCTAAAACTGTCCTACCCCATCAGCTAAAACTGTCCTACCCCATCAGCTAAAACTGTCCTACCCCATCAGCTAAAACTGTCCTACCCCATCAGCTAAAACTGTCCTACCCCATCAGCTGAAACTGTCCTACCCCATCAGCTAAAACTGTCCTACCCATCAAACCACCCCCTAAAGAACAAGGTGTTTCGTATAAATTCATTTCATAGCTTCCTCTTGAAGAACACCCAAAAGACATCAAATACACAAAACACACAGCAGCGGCTACACATGTAATCTCCACACCAAAACACGCACCCGTTGAAAGTGCGCTACAAGAAAAGGCTCTTTTAGTCAAGGCTGAGTTTAAGTTTAAGGGGAACATTTATTTATTTATTTATTTAGGCATTTTTATATAGCGCTTACCATAAAGCTCTAAGCGCTTTTCAATTATTAAAAACATGTAAACTAAGTAAAATACAAATGAGACACTAGGATAGTAACTACTATACTATAGAAACAATGAAAATGGCAATAAAACATTTAAAAGGAGGGGGGAGGGGGGGGGGGTAATCGCTTTGAATTATCTCCTTTTTTATCGAGCTCTGTGTGGACGATATCCGTGTACACTATTTCTTTTCAGCGTCCTGCAACTTTAGGATGTCCACAAATTAGCGTTGTACATGATTTTTTTAATAAGTTTAAAATGTTGCAATAAAGACATAACACATGATATTGCCAGAATAGAATTATTTAACACAACTTGCTCCCATGTACTGGGAAATGAACACATCAACTTTTCTTGACCATCATGTAGGGCTTCACGTGTCCTAGTCGAATGTGATCTATGTGATTGTTTGCTACAAATGCCACTCCTGTTATATGGGTGCAACAGTAAGACGGCTATCTGATTGGTTCAGTGAACATCTGCATAATAAATATTTCGTGGTGGAAGTGGGAGTGATTGATGTACCGTGCACAACTTGGTGGGGGGAGTGATTGATGTACCGTGCACAGCTTGGTGGGGGGAGTGATTGATGTACCGTGTACAGCTTGGTGGGGGAGTGATTGATGTACCGTGCACAACTTGGTGGGGGGAGTGATTGATGTACCGTGCACAGCTTGGTGGGGGGAGTGATTGATGTACCGTGTACAGCTTGGTGGGGGAGTGATTGATGTACCGTGCACAACTTGGTGGGGGGAGTGATTGATGTACCGTGCACAGCTTGGTGGGGGGAGTGATTGATGTACCGTGTACAGCTTGGTGGGGGAGTGATTGATGTACCGTGCACAACTTGGTGGGGGGAGTGATTGATGTACCGTGCACAGCTTGGTGGGGGGAGTGATTGATGTACCGTGCACAGCTTGGTGGTGGGAGTGATTGATGTACCGTGCACAGCTTGGTTGGGGGAGTGATTGATGTACAGTGCACAGCTTGGTTGGGGAGTGATTGTTGTACCGTGCACAGCTTTGTTGGGGGAGTGATTGATGTACAGTGCACAGCTTGGTTGGGGAGTGATTGTTGTACCGTGCACAGCTTTGTTGGGTGAGTGATTGATGTACCGTGTACAGCTTGGTGGTGGGAGTGATTGATGTACCATGCCCAACTTGGTGAGGAGAGTGATTGATGTAACGTGCACAGCTTGGAGAGAAGAGTGATTGATGTACCGTGCACAGCTTGGTGAGGAGATTGATTGATGTACCGTGCACAGCTTGGTGAGGAGAGTGATTGATGTACCGTGCACAGCTTGGTGGTGGCAGTGATTGATGTACCATGCACAGCTTGGTGAGGAGAGTGATTGATGTACCGTGCACAGTTTGGTGGGAGAGTGATTGATGTACCGTGCACAGCTTGGTGGTGGGAGTGATTGATGTACCATGCACGGCTTGGTGAGGAGAGTGCTTGATGTACCGTGCACAGCTTGGTGAGGAGAGTGCTTGATGCACCGTGCACAGCTTGGTGAGGAGAGTGATTGATGTACCGTGCACAGCTTGGTGAGGAGAGTGATTGATGTACCGTGCACAGTTTGGTGAGGGGAGTGATTGGTGTATCATGCATAGCTTGGTTGGGGGAGAAAAGTAAGGGCTTTTCTACACGCGTCGGTAGACCCACATATATAAAGGATTGACAGGCTCAGAGATAGAGGGAGATTCAGATAGATATTATTAACTTTACAAGACGGTTGTATGATTTTTTGCGTGCTTATATGTGTTTATTCGCATTGATCATTCATCATTATTAATTGGCACATTGCACTAACAACTGTGTACCGGTACAATATTTTCCCATACTCTGTAAGTTGATGAATTATAATTATATTTCTTTTGTTTGTAATAGTATTATTGATCAATTAAATCTTATTAATTGTAATTGGTACTGTTTTGGGTGTCGTATTTTATTGTATTTCTCTATGGCATCGTCCTTTGTAAGGCACTGTTTGAACGAGCCATAAAATAGGACATTAATTGCTCACAATCTAAGCCAGTGCGTAACACAGGTATACGCCATCGCAACATTGTGACAGGTTTACGCGATCACCACATTGTGACAGGTCTACGCCATCACCCCATTGTGACAGGTCTACACCATCGCCACACGGTGACAGGTCTACGCAATCACCACATTGTTACAGGTCTACGCCATCACCACATTGTGACAGGTCCACGCCATCGCCACATTGTGACAGGTTTACGCACTGGACACCAATGTGACAGGTCTACGCCATCGCCACATTGTGATAGGTCCACGCACTCAACACCAATGTGACAGGTCTACGCCATCGCCACATTGTGACAGCTCTACGCACTCGACACCGATGTGACAGGTCTACGCCATCGCCACATTGAGACAGGTCTATACCATCGCCACATTGTGACAGGTCAGCACCATCGCCACATAGTGACAGGTCGAAGCACTCGACACCAATGTGACAGGTCTACACCATCGCCACTAAGTGACAAGTCTACACCATCGCCACATTGTGACAGGTCTTCAACATCGCCACATAGTGAAAGTTCTACACCATCGCCACATTGTGACAGGTCTACACCATCGCAACATTGTGAAGGTCTAAGCCATCGCCACATTGTGACAGGTCTACACCATCACCACATAGTGAAAGGTCTACGCCATCACCACATGGTGACAGGTCGACGCCATTACCACATTGTGACAGGTCTACCCCATCACCACATGGTGACAGGTCTCCACCATCGCCCCATTGTGACAGGTCTAAACAATCGCCACATTGTGAAAGGTCTACACAATCGCCACATAGTGACAGGGCTACGCAATCACCACATGGTGACAGGTCTACGCCAACGCCACATTGTGACAGGTCGACACCATTACCACAAGAAGACAGATTAATGCCATCGCCACATTGTGAGAGGTCTACGCTCTCGACACCAATGTGACAGGTCTACGCAACTCGACACCAATGTGACAGGTCTACGCAATTGACACTAATGTGAGAGGTCTACACACTCGACACCAATGTGACAGGTCTACACACTCGACACCAATGTGACAGGTCTACGCACTCGACACCAATGTGACAGGTCTACACCATCGCCACATAGTGACAGGTCTACATCATCGCCACATTGTGACAGGTCTACACCATCGCCACATAGTGACAGGTCTACACCATTGCCACATAGTGACAGGTCTACACCATCGCCACATTCTGACAGGTCTACACCACCGCCATATTGTGACAGGTCTACACCATCGCCACATAGTGACAGATCTACACCACCGCCACATTGTGACAAGTCTACACCACCGCCACATTGTGACAGGTCTACACCACCGCCACATTCTGACAGGTCTACACCACCGCCATATTGTGACAGGTCTACACCACCGCCACATTGTGACAAGTCTACACCACCGCCACATTCTGACAGGTCTACACCACCGCCACATTGTGACAAGTCTACACCACCGCCACATTGTGACAGGTCTACACCACCGCCACATTGTGACAAGTCTACACCACCGCCACATTCTGACAGGTCTACACCACCGCCACATTGTGACAAGTCTACACCACCGCCACATTGTGACAAGTCTACACCATCGCCACATTCTGACAGGTCTACACCACCGCCATATTGTGACAGGTCTAGGCACTTGTAAAACGGTTTTGGTCAAGATCACAAACTAACCGGTTTAACTAAGGTTATATTTTAAATCTTTTTTGTCATCAGACTTTGTTATTCCCACAGTCACGTGATCCAGCGGCCTTAAACAGCTTATCTTTGTTGGTGACAAAGGTGAAACAAATCAGCATCAGAGGATTGCAGGAGACCAGACTAAGGCATACTCATACAGACTGCAGACTTTCTTTGATATAGGCAAACACGGTCAGGACTCCGATCAAACATCACGCTCCAATCATCTGGTCAACATGTTTTCTTACATCGTGACATTCGGACTTGTGGTCGCACTGGGGCTGGGCATTGATAATTTCGCCCGACGCAGCAAGGACAGTCTGGTAGGAGATGGGTTAATTCGTGGTGACAGGTGAGTTTGTCAGTACTGCGACAGTTAGTGACAGATGATTTTAACAGTTCTGTGACAGGTAGTCAGAGATGAGGACAGTCTGGGGGAGATGGGGTAATTCGTGGTGACAGGTGAGTTTGTCAGTACTGCGACAGGTAGTGACAGGTGATTTTATCAGTACTGTGACAGGTAGTCAGAGATGAGGACAGTCTGGGGGGAGAAGGGTTGATTCGTGGTGACAGGTGAGTTTGTCAGTACTGTGACAGGTAGTCAGAGGTGAGGACAGTCTGGGGGGGAGAAGGGTTGATTCGTGGTGACAGGTGAGTTTGTCAGTACTGTGACAGGTAGTCAGAGGTGAGGAGAGTCTGGGGGGGGAAGGGTTGATTCGTGGTGACAGGTGAGTTTGTCAGTACAGTGACAGGTAGTCAGAGGTGAGGACAGTCTGGGGGGGAGAAGGGTTGATTCGTGGTGACAGGTGAGTTTGTCAGTACTGTGACAGGTAGTCAGAGGTGAGGACAGGTGAGCAGTGATTATGTCAGAAATTTTTCCCCAGGGGGCACTTCAGAGTTTTCGGGGGGGGGAGGGCGAATAGATTTATTGTTGGACATATTTTTGCTCCGGAGGAGGGGGGGGCACTTGACTTTTCCCGCGGGGCAGTGCCCCCACGGAGATATAGCTGAAAAGAACCCGGCAGGTGAGCTTTTCAGTACTGCGACAGGTAGTGAGGACAGTCTGGGGGTTGGGGAGATAGGTTACCTCGTGGTGACAGGTGAGCTTAGCAGTACGACAACAGGTAGGGAGAGATCTCGACAGGTTTAAAATTACCACCCACTAAATGATGTGTAGAAATGCTCGCCCTTTCTCAATGAAATGAAATGCTAGATAACATAACAGAATAAAACTATAAACTAAGTAGATATCATTTTTATTTGTGCACTCTTCCTCTTTTTCTATATATTCAGAGCTTATGATCAACGTATTGGTCACTCTGGCCCCTATGTATGGAGAGGAATTCGCAATGTTTCTGTGCCTTGCGTTGAAGAGGATATTTCACTGGTTGCAATGGCTACAGAGCGAGGGGATGATGAACTGGGGGTTGGAAGGCCGGAGGCAGTAGACACAAATGTGTCAAGTGTTGTCGCTCCTTTGGAAGCTTTTTCCAGTGCGTGATTGTCTTGGGCAGGAATGAGCAGCTCTTTGTACTGTGTTCTTGCCATGAGCCAGAACTGCCTGTCATGGCCTCAAGCGACCGGCGCATGGAGCACACTATTTAGCACACTCTGAGAAATGGCTGCATTTATTGTACATTGTGTTCAGAAATGGTTGTTAAGTTGTATTTAATATTAGCAATATTAACACATTTTATGGAGCAATAATTGCTATGCTATAATTAAAGCTGATAAATTATTGTTTGCAATTTTCTTTAAGATGTTCTTGTAGTTCAGTGAAAGGAATGCTGTAAAATGTTTACGGCCAAGAGCAATGCAGAGGGGACAGAACGCGAAATAAGCTATTTCGTTTCGGTGACACAGTTTCTAACTTTAGAACCACTTTAAATGTGAACGCCGTCACATTTCAAACTGCATCAAAGATCATTTTATGGCTACCTCAATTGATCGCAAGACAAGAGAGGCTTAGCTGTAGTGACGTCACTTGTGTTCGTCCCGTGCCAAAGAAATGTCTTGAAGCGACATTTCGAATCATCATTTTCAATTCATAGACAATTGTTCGAAACATATTAATGTTCCGGTTCACTCTGTACAGGGCTGTCTGCGGGACGGAGCTGTTCGCCTGTCACGAGAAGTGTATACCGAAAGCGTTCATCTGTGACACCATCAATGACTGCTCCGGTGGCTTTGACGAGCAGAACTGCCCTGCCAACTGTACCGGTGTGAACATGTACAAATGTGGTGTAAGTGTTAGAAGATGCTCAGTGGTGGCAGATGTTAAGTAGCGGCAGATTGCTAGGCAGTGACAGACTGCTCAGTGGTGACAGATCGCTAAGCAGTAGCGGTGACAGATTGCTAAGCAGTAGCGGTGACAGATCGCTAAGCAGTAGCGGTGACAGATTGCTAAGCAGTGACAGATTGCTAAGCAGTAACAGATTGATTGCTAAGCAGTGACAGATTGCTAAACAGTGACAGATTGCTATGTAGTGACAGGACTGACACACAAAAGTAATGAGAAAATATTTCATTTCTTCAGGGTTGCTCAGCCGCCTTTCAATATCACGGAACTTTTGAAATGCGTTCCTGTCCCAGGGAACTCTTATAATTGTAATAATTTATGTTTCTTTCTTGATATTAACTTATATTTAACACGAAATTACCGGGTTTGGGAGAACTCTAGTTGAGAATCACTGAGCTAGCAGACTGGCAATACAGTAATGAAATCTGGGAGAATTCTGATTGAGACTCACTGAGCTAGCAGACTGATAGTGCAGTAATTAATTCATAGAGTTTCTTGATTAACAATGATTAGGATGGATTTTGCAAAATTTGATGATTATAAAATCTCTTATATTGAAAAGCGGAAAACGAAAAAGATGATAAATTAACTCTATATATCTGTGTCCAATCTTAGAATGGCAAATGTATTCCCAAAAACTACCGGTGCGACGCACAGGACGACTGCGGCGACGGCACAGATGAGGCCAACTGTGGCGGTACGTGTGCTCCAGGTTACCAGAAGGTGATCACCTGTTCATGTTTAGTCTTGTGGCCCCATTGGGGTCGGTCGTAAAATATGTCACGCTAAAAAATGACCTTTTTAGAACACGCCCCCCCCCCCCCTGTCACATTGCGCCTAAAAAACGAATTCAAAACATCCATAAAAATGTTCATAACTGAGCTAAGATTGAATTTTATGCTGCTCAATTTACCCGGTACCCATAATGGGTTATGATTTAGTATTATTAGAAAACTAAGTTTCATAGTTGTGGTGAAATGACTTTTATATTAGGGGTGTGAGAACCACTCCCTGATGAGTGCTACACCTGTTCGTATCTAGGGGTATTAGGTTAAGTCGATTTCACACACCAAGGGTCATAATAACATACTCAATTATTCAACAACCAAATACTTTAAAACACCAATGTAAATGAAATGACTAATTTATTTACATGTATAAAACATAATGGTGAAGTATATGCAAACAATTTTGCAAAGGTAATTATCTAAGTTCTAATTCCCTATGAACAAAGGCCTCCCTTTTAGCCTATGTATCATCGTAAAGGTTGCTTTGCTTTGTATCTCAATTGTATACACTAGTCCTTTCACACTTAACTTGAATCAGTCACTCGTGCGCTTCTTCTGACTTGAACATCTGACTTGATAATCTGACTTGAACATCTGACTTGAACATCTGACTTGATCATCTGACTTGATCATATGACTCGATCATAAGACTTGAGCATCTGACTTGAACAGTCTCTGGTAGCACCTCTTGGATGTGGCTCCTCCGATTCCCCACTCCGTGGCCTTTCAGGGTGATCACGTGAGTGGGCTGACAGAGCGGCAAACTCTGGACAGCTCTGATGATCTGGTGAGATCTTGCACAATAGTGAGATCACTTCAACGTAGAAGTGAGTCTCTGGTCCTGTCCTTCGTGGCTCTTGGAGCGTTCACGCAAGTGGACTAAACAGCAATGCGATTCTATAGAATTACTTCAAGGGTGGAAGTGAATTCTTTAATTCTTGACCTCGTGGCTTGTGAGGGCGATCACGCAGGTAGATTTACGGCAGTACGATACAACAGAGATCCAGTCACTGTGGAAGTGGACTCTTCATCCTATGTACCTCGTGGCTTGTGAGGGCGTTCACGCAGACTGGTGATACCAGTCACAACAGATACCTCTTCCCTAGTACGCTGTGGTGGGTGTATGTAGGACTTCACTTTGGGAGGAGAGTCTTTCAGTTCGCGGTCCTATGGTTGCAGGCGATGAATTGGTCTTCCGGAGGTGGCTCCTGGGCGGGGTTCGCAGGCTCAGGCCCCAGTAAACCAATTCCTCGATTCAGCTGCTAGGTGCAGTTGACTGTACTGCAGTGGTACGGCGATCTAGCAACCAGGTAGGTTTAGAAATTAGCCGGCTCTGGGGTGCTTTAAGTAGTATACTACTATCTTGAGAGTCGATCACCAGAAAGACCGATCTGAGTTATGCTACCGCTTTTATACTCATCCTATTCTAGTTGCTTATTGGACGGTCACTACCACGTGATCTCCGCTTCCAACGCTCTCAATAATTTGATGTGTGACGTAAAACGACCGCCTACCCCCAAATGAGACATGGCCGTCTAGACCAGCGTAGTCCTTGACCTTTTCCTTGGTTTTAGTTGGCATCAGTTCATTCACTCCGTGTGAGCTGGACAGTGATCAGGAGAATTAACTTCTTCTGTACTTGAAAAAAAAAAGGGGGGGGGGGGGCTTCTATGTAGGTCGGCATGAGTAAATGGACATTTTTCTGTCGGCTCCATTTCGTCAAAAAGGCCCTTCCTAAGATGTTTCATTGGCAGAAAGCAACATTTAGTGGCTGACATCAACATTTATATGGAGTGTTGCATCTTCATTTTAACTCTGTATGTTCATGAGATCAACGTGAGGCATCCCTGAATTCCAGTCATGAGCTTAGGTCGGATGAGTTGCATATGCTGCGGCTTAAGCATTGACAAATTCCTTTTGAATAATTTGAGCGGCCTGTGAGGTGGCGGCTTAATAGGTTGGGGGGGGGGGGGCTAAATGCCTTCTCTTGGGTGTACTCTATCCGCATAAAAGATCGTTGTGGCTATTAATGGTCCTGAGTCCGAACGTCTCAGGTAAAATCATCTCGGTTTTCCTCTAAACTGTCACAACTTGTTTCATCTTCCTTTCGTGTTCGTAACATGGTTAGGCATAATCCAGATACTTGAAATGCTAATTTTAAATTATTCATACCCTTCATAATCTTCCAGATGTTTCAAAGTAGCACTTGTCTTTTGGTATTACACTGTTTTTGTTGTCCTTGGTGTAATTGTAAACAACATACTCTTCAAGCTCATCAGTCTATGTAGTGATTCTTTGATTGTTATTTATAAACAAAGGGAGAATATTGCGAAGGTCAAAATTTCTCTAAATTCCTGGCGGTTCTCTTGACATCCTCTGGTTCAACACTGCGGTGTCAATGTTGTGGGACAGTGTCTATGCTCTTAACCACTACGGTCCGACAGCTGTAACCTTGAGGTTTACCTGCTGTAAGCTCTTCTCTCTGATAAAATCTTATCTGTTTTGGGGGGGTGGGGGGTGGGGGGACTGCTACTCGCGAACACATGGCATTGAAGGGGCTCTCCTTGAGTTTCGCGTAATCTTTAATCTCGGGGTTAGGTTTATTACAGCTGGAAAGTTGCTGTACCAAACTATCAATGACGTCACGTCCAAATAACTGTTGACAGATTTCTTCTGGGTTTCGTAGCAACTTAGCTATATTATAGAATTTCACGGCTATATGATTTATTTCTATCAATTGGCCTTACTGCATGTAATCCTTTTAACAACTGAAACAATCCTTGCTGGGCAGCATTTACACATGATGCAAGTCTGAAGGTAGACATCTCTACAATGATAACTAAGTTCTTATTGACTCATATTTTTCTTTTACATTCTCCTGTCAGAGTTCCGAATTATCGGCTATAATATGAACTGCTTCGCCAAGCGTTAATTCAACTGGAGACTGTTGCAGTATATTAATTTTCATTTATACTATCATGATCCATAAATTCTTGTGGTGATTCAAATGCATCAATAGGAATGTATGTGTTATGGGTGACTAAATGCAGTAGAGCTTGGAGCCATTTTTGAACAACATTAATTTTGTAGTATTCTCGGATAGTAGCGGGGACCTGCATCTCGTTAATAATCGTCCTTTCTATTTCTGACTCCATTATCTCTTCTGGAGACTTAAGGAATTTGATTCTCTTTTCTTTGTTCTTGTATAACCGCTTGTCAAAGTGTAACAGTACGTTGTGGAGCCTTGTTTCATACACAGCATCTGTATCAGGTACTTCAATCAGCTTTCTAATGTCTTCTCCTCCTGGTGTTTTGATTCTGTCAAGTGAATAGGAGGTAGCTTTGAGTTTTATTCCAGGTTTCCATTTTCTATTTTCCTCTTCATCATTTTCTTTGGCTGTGATCCATGGATCATTGGATATGGTGACAAACTTCATATGATAAGCGTGAATTGCGGCTGGCGGGTGGGCGTCCCATTCCTCAGGTCGTCCAGTTTGAATGCGTCTGAGCATGGCTGTCAGCGTTGAGTCATCTCGCTCGGCGAGTCCATTATCTTCAGTGTGATACGCATAAGATTTAATATACTGAGAGTACAATACTAGATTATCTTCAGTGTGATACGCATAAGATTTAATATACTGAGAGTACAATACTAGATTATCTTCAGTGTGATACGCATAAGATTTAATGTACTGAGAGTACAATACTAGATTATCTTCAGTGTGATACGCATAAGATTTAATATACTGAGAGTACAATACTAGATTATCTTCAGTGTGATACGCATAAGATTTAATGTACTGAGAGTACAATACTAGATTATCTTCAGTGTAATACGCATAAGATTTAATATACTGAGAGTACAATACTAGATTATCTTCAGTGTGATACGCATAAGATTTAATGTACTGAGAGTACAATACTAGATTATCTTCAGTGTAATACGCATAAGATTTAATGTACTGAGAGTACAATAATTGATTATCTTCAGTGTGATACGCATAAGATTTAATATACTGAGAGTACAATACTAGATTATCTTCAGTGTAATACGCATAAGATTTAATGTACTGAGAGTACAATACTAGATTATCTTCAGTGTGATACGCATAAGATTTAATGTACTGAGAGTACAATACTAGATTATCTTCAGTGTGATACGCATAAGATTTAATGTACTGAGAGTACAATACTAGATTATCTTCAGTGTGATACACATAAGATTTAATGTACTGAGAGTACAATACTAGATTATCTTCAGTGTGATACGCATAAGATTTAATGTACTGAGAGTACAATACTAGATTATCTTCAGTGTGATACACATAAGATTTAATGTACTTTGGCCTCACAATCAACACAAAGAAGACTGAGGTGATGTATCAGCCAGCTCCCAGTAAGCCCTACGTTGAACCCAACATCATCATCAGTGGACAGCGTCTCAACCCGGTGGATAAATTTACTTACTTGGGCAGCACTCTCTCTAGATCTGTCGTCATGGATGATGAAATGAATGGCAGACTCGCAAAAGCTAGTGCCCTATTTGGCAGGCTCCGCAGCACTGTTTGGGACAGGAGAGGTATCAGTCGTGAAACAAAGCTCAAGGTCTATAGCGCAGCAGTCCTCCCGACACTGCTTTATGGATGTGAAACGTGGACTGTCTACCAGCGTCACGCCAAGAAACTGAATCATTTTCACACTACCTGCCTCAGGAAACTCCTCGACATCAGGTGGCAAGACAAAGTCCCCGACACCGAAGTCCTCGCTAGAGCGAACCTACCTAGTATCTTCACCACTCTGATGCAGTCTCAGCTCCGTTGGATGGGACACGTAGCCCGTATGGCAGACCACCGGCTCCCGAAACAAATATTCTTTGGAGAACTCACGATAGGCAAGCGCTCCCAAGGAGGCCAAAGAAAGCGTTACAAAGACTCACTGAAAGTGGCACTAAAGGCCTTCAGCATAAACACTACTCAATGGGTGCAGACAGCCCAGGACAGAGCCAGATGGAGAGCTGCTGTCAAGAAGGGGGCTAAATCCCATGAAGCTAAGAGAATAACCACAGCTGAGACACGCAGGCTTGTCCGAAAGAGCAACATTAGGTCATCGTCTGAAGCAACTATTCCATGCCCACTGTGTCATAGATTATTCCGAGCAAGGATCGGTCTAACAAGCCACCTAAGAGCTCACCGTAATCCCAACCCCCCCGCCCGCCCCTAACCGGATGATTCGATGGTCCTTGTCGACTTCGACGGACGAACAACACTGAGAGTACAATACTAGATTATCTTCAGTGTGATACACATAAGATTTAATGTACTGAGAGTACAATACTAGATTATCTTCAGTGTGATACACATAAGATTTAATGTACTGAGAGTACAATACTAGATTATCTTCAGTGTGATACGCATAAGATTGAATGTACTGAGAGTACAATACTAGATTATCTTCCGAGGTTTTTCCGAGGGTACACGTGGTACAGTTTCCCCTGGGAAACCTCTTCTGGCCCTGCGTGCGACCTAAGACATATTTCTTTATGTTCTCTGTTATTCCCGGCCAGAATCTATAACAACCAATACGACTAAGGGATACACCATTACCCAGGTGTCCACTTAAAATTGCAGCTTGTTCTATTTGTGTAATTTCTTGTTGCAAAGGCTTAGGAACAATTAACTGGCTCCTTTTTTCTTCACCATTTGTAAGGTGACAGAGCGATCCGGCTTTCAGAAAAACATTTGATTTTCCATGTTCCTGGCTTCCTCTCTCCACCAGAGTAAGTATTCTTGAAAGTGGCGTCTCACTTTGCTGATCGGTGTTCACGCCCTCCGGTGTAGGGCTTGGATTTTCTTGAGGGCTTTCTTGTGGAGTCATATTTATAGTCACAGAGGAGGTGATCTTAACATTGGGGTGTGTTCCCAAATTTGCAGGGTGGCAACCAGATTTTAGATCATGGGTCGGCGAGTCCATGACAGCTGCGGTGATGATTCCTTGCGCATCGTGGGATTCCTCCTTCTCATCTTCAATCCGAAAAATGGCCAAGGTCATCGGTTGAGCTTCTTGGTTAGCACATTGCACAGCGACTGGGTCGCTTGTTACATCAGCCGGTTTGACAACAGATCGTCGTATGTCTGCGTCACAAGTGCGTCTAGAGTCATTGAGACAAAGGTCAAGGGTGCCGTTGACTGATGTACTTTCTGCAGTGGGTGGGCATGGTTGATCATCCTGATCCTTGCTAGAAAGTGGGGTCTGCATCATGGCGGTCAAGGTCAAACGATTTGAACAGACTGGGACAGCGGCGGTCTGTGCCGGAGGTTGTCGATTTTTATCTTCATCCTCGCGCGGTGAGATAAAATGTTACCTACCTGGCTGTGTTGGTCATAACGGGGCGCTGGACTTAAGAGACCGGAATGCTTAGGACTAGATGGGCCGCAAATGGCCCGGGGCCCGCGAGTTTGAGACCCCCTGCCTTTCATGGACATCGAATCATCATTTAGCCAAATGTTCAAAATCATGGTTTCTAGGGTTAACAAAATAACTCTGCATGTCATTGCAAAACTTGATCTGCTATGAGATTTGAATTCATTCTGTTGTCATTGAATGACGCCCCCAGTGTCAGAACGGCCATTGCGTCATTGACGGATGGATGTGTGACGGAAAGAACAACTGTGGTGACGGAAGTGACGAGCGACAATGCACTGGTCTGTCCTGTAACAGCTTTCAGTTCACATGCGCCAACGGAACGTGCATCCCCAAGTCTTACAAGGTTCGTAAGTTACATCCTCATGTAAAGTAGTAACATTCTCTCTTTCTCCCTTAATGATTCTCTCTCTCTCTCTCTCTCTCTCTTGTGATTCTCTCTACCTTTCTCTCTCTCTCTCTCTCTCTCTCTCTCTCTCTCTCTTACTCTCTCTCTTTTTCTGATTTTCTCTCTCTGTCTCTCTTTTTCTGATTCTCTCTCTCTCTCTCTCTTTCTGATTAACTCTCTCTCTCTCTCTCTTTTCTGATTCGCTCTCTCTCTCTCTCTCTCTCAAAAGTGCGATTTCGACAACGACTGAGGGGACGGAAGTGACGAAGTCGGCTGCACGTGCGACAACCTGCACTTCCAGTGTTCCAAAGGGGGCTGCATTCCCGCCGAGTACAAGTGCGACACGGAGAACGACTGCGGCGACATGTCCGACGAGTCCGACTGCCCCACCATCCACCCCGGCGTCTGCGTCGACATGCTCACCTACGAGGACTGCCTCCACATGAACACGACCACCTTCCCCATCTGCGCCACGTACGTAGACGCGCACAAGTACTGCAGAAAGTACTGCGGCATCTGCACGGCATGAGAAATTAAATCAATCTTCTGTTTCATGTGTTGAGAACTGAATATTTTCTGGAATTGTTTATGTTTTTTTCGTCCTTTATATCTATCTTAGCTAATGTATAATTTCAATACAATACAATGATATGACAAGGAACCCGCATTTGTTGTTGTTGTTGTTGTTGTTGTTGTTTTGTCAATGTTAGCGTTTCTTTTCAAGTTAAGTTTCGAAGAAGTGCCCTCGGGGCACGCCAGCTAAAACTGTGCTACCCGTTAAACAACCCTTAGAGAACAAGGTATTTCGCGTAAATCCTTTTTGATAACTTCCCCAAGAAGAACACCCAAAAGACGTCAGGTATACAAAGCATTTAGCAGCGGCTACACATGTAATCTCAACACCAAAACACGCACCATTTGAAAGTGCGGTACAAGAGAAGGGGTTGGCAATGAGCTTATTTCAAGAAAGCTGCATTTCAAAGAGAAGTCGCAATGAGGATGGAAAGGGTCAAGGGGGGGGGGTGTATAAATCGCATTGTTTTTATCTCCTTTGTATCGAGCTCTCTGGAGACGATCATCGTATACACTAATTTTTGTTCAGCGTCCTGCAACTTTGGTATGTTCACAAATTAGCGCTGTAAATGGGGTTTTTTTTTTTAATTAGTTTAAAATGTTGCAATAAATACATAACACATGATATTGTCAGCCCTGGTGAAGAATTAACAAGACTTGCCCCAATGTCCTGGAGAATGCACACATCAACTTCTCTTTACCATCAAATACGGCTTCACGTGCACTAGTCGAACAGGATCTATGTGATTGTTTGCTACAAATGCCGCGCCTGTTATATAGGTGAAATGGTTAGACGGCTATCTGATAGGTTCAGTGAACATCTTCATAATATATATATATATATTTAGAAAACGCAGGTACACATCAGATGTATCCATCAAGGAAATAAAGCAAATTAATTCCTATTTTCTTTGTTCCATATCGCCATTTGGAATCAATCTAATCAGTAGGCTATTCCTCAATTTCCCGTCATTTCTATTGTATTCTTATTTTCATTCTTGTACTCTGAAAAGTTAACATTTCCTATTCATTTCAACTAAATTGGTTTACTCTCAGTAACCTCCTTGGGAGCATGTTCGTTTTGGTTTTAGACAGTTTCTTTTCACCCGTATACTTCGCCACGCTGCAGGAACACTAAGCTGCACTTATTCTCATTGGTTTCTTTTTGTTTTGTATACTGACGAAGGCTTCTGGCTGATACGTTCATTTTATTGTCCTTTTGCTTTTTTTCATCTTTCAAGCGTTCACATGTCATGTTCTACTATTTGCATCAAAAGCTGAACCAATGCGGTGAAGGCTGTGCTGGACTTGTGAACCACAGGGAAGAGAACACTAAGCCATGGAGGTGGTGACTATTTTAGACCACAGAACCAGGGTGGTAGTGACTATTTTAGACCGCAGAACAAGGGTGGTAGTGACTATTTTAGACCACAGAACCAGGGTGGTGGTGACTCTTTTAGAACACAGAACAAGGGTGGTAGTGACTATTTTAGACCACAGAACCAGGGGGTATGGACTATTATGGATGACCATAAACAAGCTCAAATTAAATGATGATACGACTGAGCTGCTCCCCATCGCGACCGCTCAGAAGCAGAAATCTGCAAATAACACGCCACCCATTGCTCTCTCAGGTTTGCGTATTGAGTTAGCTCAAACAGTGCGGTACCTGGGTGTCTACCTAGATAGAAGTTTTATAGAAGACTAACTTTTGAAAGTCATATTAACATGCTATGCAAGGCGATTTTTCTGGAGCTGCGCAGGATTAGTCACATCAGGCCCTTCCTAACAATTGATGCAACAAAGAGGCTGATGTCTGCATTTGTGCTATCACGCATGGACTATTGCAATGCTCTTATGGTGGGTCTTCCAGCTACGCTCCTGGATAAAATTCAAATAGCACAGAATAATGCGGCTCGCATTGTTCTCCGCAAACGCAAGTTTGACCATGCAAAAACACTTCTGAGAGAGCTGCACTGGCTGCCAGTGCGTGCTCGCATGGAGTACAAAATCGCAACTTTGTGCTACCGCTGCTTACATGAACGCAAACGCAAGTTTGACCATGCAAAAACACTTCTGAGAGAGCTGCACTGGCTGCCAGTGCGTGCTCGCATGGAGTACAAAATCGCAACTTTGTGCTACCGCTGCTTACATGACCTGGCGCCGTCCTATCTGAAAGAGCTGCTGACGCCTTATGTACCCAGTAGAGAGCTCCGCTCATCCGATAGTGGCAAACTCTCGACACCACGTGTTTGCCTTGAGACTTACGGAAAGCGCACTTTCGCATTTGCTGGTCCAACAATTTGGAACGCCCTTCCTGTCGATCTTAGAAACAACCAGACACTGGAGTCCTTTAAAACCGATTTAAAGACACATCTATTTTGCAAACACCTTCTGGGATGATTGTCTACCTTATTTTCCAGTTAATGCATAATGGCTGTGTTGCTTATGGTTGAAATGGCTAGAAAGACTTTGACATTGTATGCTTGTAATTAGTTTTTGTAGTGTTGCGTTTGTTTTAAATGTGGTAAATCATAGATTTGTTTTTTGTTGACTTTGTACCGCGCTTCGAGCCTTTGGGGATGAAGCGTGTTTTTGAAATGAACTTTATTATTATTATTATTTTAGAGCACAGAACAAAGGTGGTGGAAACTATTTTAGAAGACAGAACCAGGTTATGGTGACTATTTTAGAGCACAGAACCAGGGTGGTGGTGACTATTTTAGACCACAGAACCAGGGTGGTGGTGACTATTTTAGAAAACAGAACCAGGGATTTGGTGACTATTTTAGAAAACAGAACCAGGGATTTGGTGACTATTTTAGAAAACAGAACCAGGGATTTGGTGACTATTTTAGACCACAGAACCAGGGTGGTGGTGACTATTTTAGAAAACAGAACCAGGGATTTGGTGACTATTTTAGACCACAGAACCAGGGTGGTGGTGACTATTTTAGAAAACAGAACCAGGGATTTGGTGACTATTTTAGAAAACAGAACCAGGGATTTGGTGACTATTTTAGACCACAGAACAAGGGTGGTGGTGACTTTTTTAGAAACATTTAGAAGAATCTAAGATTAATCTTGTGACTAAAGTTAATCTTGTGACAAAGGTCAATCTTTTGACTAGGGTTAATGTTGTGACTAAGGTTACTCGTTTGACTAGTTTTAATCTTGTGACTAAAGTCAATATTTTGACTAGGGTTAATCTTGTGACTAAGGTCAATCATTTGACTTGTTTTAATCTCGTGATTAAGGTCAATCTTTTGACTAGGGTTAATCTTGTGACTAAAGTTAATCTTGAGACAAAGATCAATCTTTTGAATAAGGTTAATCTTGTAACTAAGGTCAATCGTTTGACTAGGGTTAATCTTGTGACTAAGGTCAATCTTTTGACTAAGGTTAATCTTGTGACTAAGGTCAATCTTTTGACTAGGGTTAATCTCGTGACTAAGGTCCATTATTTGACTAGTTTTAATCTTGTGACTAAGGTCAATCTTTTGACTAGGGTTAATCTTGTAACTAAGGTCAATCATTTGACTAGTTTTAATTTTGTGACTAAGGTCAATCATTTGACTAGTTTTAATCTTGTAACTAAGGTCAATCATTTGACTAGTTTTAATCTTGTGACTAAGGTTAATATTTTGACCTGGGTTAATCTTGTGACTAAGGTGAATCTTTTGACTAAGGTTAATCTTGTGAAAAAGGTCAATCTTTTGACTAGGGTTAATCTTGTGACTAAAGTTAATCCTGTGACAAAGGTCAATCGTTTGACTAGGGTTAGTCTTGTGACAAAGGTCAATCTTTTGACTAGGGTTAATCTTGTGACTAAGGTCAATCATTTGACTAGGGTTAATCTTGTAACTAAGGTCAATCATTTGACTAGTTTTAATCTTGTGACTAAGGTCAATCATTTGACTAGTTTTAATCTTGTGACTAAGGTCAATCATTTGACTAGTTTTAATCTTGTGACTAATCTGCACACAAAAAAGACTTTAAAAATGATACTGACACTACACATTACAAATTAACAAAAGTTAGTAGTTAAAGTGTCGTTTTCAGTCAATGCATCAGTGACCCCCCCTCCCCCCGCCCGCCCCCTTAAACAAGCGGACATTGAGAGTATGAAAGAAAAGACAAGAAGACATTAGGACAGCGATGTCAGTCTAGCAATTCCATTGTGATACGTTGACAAACTACTAAAGGCAAACATAAAAGGAGGGCCGGGGGGGGGGAGGAAGCCAGTCAGTAAAACAGGTCGAATATTGATTATAATCCTGTCAATGGTGTCCCCTTCAAGAGACCACTAGTCAATGTTAATGGTCAGCCTCAAGTCTCCCAGACATTGTTTCAAGCGTCCGTGCCCGGGGACCGCCTCCACTTGCCTGGTGCATGGCTGAGATGGTATCAAGAGATGAGCCGGCTCCCAGAACCGTTCGCTATCAGTTTAATAATAATGCCCCTCCGTTTACTTGACCATTACTGGACAATAGACAGCGTTGTCATGGCACCTACGCGTTGCCATGGTTATCGGTTTCTTCCTTCATTAGGTCTAACCTCTTCAATTTTTTGTATTTATTTTTATTTTTATTATTGAAAAGAAATGTCCGGGCTAATGTTAAAATGCTGTAAGCTAATGGTCAGTCGTGCGAGCTTGTGTGGGCTCAAGTGTCATTGCAATGCCGTGTGCCAAGTCCAGCCCTGTCACAGAATGGGCGGGGGGGAAGGGTGGGGGGGGGAAGAAGGAGGGTGTCTTATATTCACTCGGGCCTTGAGTTCACACACGGGCGTATATTTACGAGCTTTTTGGTCAAGATAATTACCCTGTTCTGATGGCACCCTACTCTTCTATTTCAATTAGACATGTTGTCAAAATGATTCGAGTTAGTACTTTCAAATTAGCAATTTTCCATTTGGGTGTAACCCCCCCCCCCTACGCGGTGGTGTCACACGGTGCCGTCAACAAACCTTCGCCCCCTCATGTCCTAGTGACGCCAATAGCTGAACTAGAGGATTATTTTGATGTTAATTGAAAACAAAGAACATTCTTTTTTACAATACTTGAGCAATTCCAAACCAAATGTCTTTATCCGTCAATGGAGTGTCTATTGGTGAAGCTCAACACATATGTGTATGTGTAAATAGATGCATGTGTTTGTATGATTGGTGCATGTGCAAGTGTGTGCATGTGTCTGTGAGTATGCGTGGATTGTGTGTGTGGATGTCAGTCATTGTTCCGTTAAGGCCGGACAGAGCCATCCGGTCGTTAGCCTATGTGGAACTGACTAGACCTATGTCCCGTTAAGGCCGGACAGAGCCATCCTGTCGTTAGCCTATGTGGCACTGACTAGACCTATGTCCCGTTAAGGCCGGACAGAGCCATCATGTCGTTAGCCTATGTGGCACTGACTAGACCTATGTCCCGTTAAGGCCGGACAGAGCCATCCTGTCGTTAGCCTACGTGGAACTGACTAGACCTATGTCCAGTTAAGGCCGGACAGAGCCATCCTGTCGTTAGCCTATGTGGAACTGACTAGACCTATGTCCCGTTAAGGCCCGACAGAGCCATCCGGACGTTAGCCTATGTGCGAATCCTGTCGTTAGCCTATGTGGAACTGACTAGACCTATGTCCCGTTAAGGCCGGACAGAGCCATCCGGTCGTTAGCCTATGTGGAACTGACTAGACCTATGTCCCGTTAAGGCCGGACAGAGCCATCCGGTCGTTAGCCTATGTGGAACTGACTAGACCTATGTCCCGTTAAGGCCGGACAGAGCCATCCGGTCGTTAGCCTATGTGGAACTGACTAGACCTATGTCCCGTTAAGGCCGGACAGAGCCATCCGGTCGTTAGCCTATGTGGAACTGACTAGACCTATGTCCCGTTAAGGCCGGACAGAGCCATCCGGTCGTTAGCCTATGTGGAACTGACTAGACCTATGTCCCGTTAAGGCCGGACAGAGCCATCCGGTCGTTAGCCTATGTGGAACTGACTAGACCTATGTCCCGTTAAGGCCGGACAGAGCCATCCGGTCGTTAGCCTATGTGGCACTGACTAGACCTATGTCCCGTTAAGGCCGGACAGAGCCATCTTGTCGTTAGCCTATGTGGAACTGACTAGACCTATGTCCCGTTTAGGCCGGACAGAGCCATCCGGTCGTTAGCCTATGTGGCACTGACTAGACCTAGATAATTAGTCAAATGTCTATTGATCAGTGCTCGTGCCAAAGTGAATATTTGTCGTGAGACGCGAGGTGGCCGCCGACAATGGGGTACACAAGCTGGGAACGTTGACACAGGAACAATAGCGTCACATATACACAGCAGCACACATTTACATAGCAACACGCGCCAACACACACACACACGTTTACGTAGTGACACATCTACAAAGTAGCACACATTTTCATAGATAGCGACGCACACATACTCACACACACTTTTACGTGGTGACACTCATTTCTATAGAGGCACACACATGTTTTCATAGCGAGAGATGAACACAGTTGATCAGAAACTAACACACATGTACACAGTTGTGTAGAAAAAAACACACATATACACAGTTACACAACACAATAATGCATGTTAGAATGTTTTTGTGTATATGTGTGAAGTCTCAGTCATCCACAAGCACGGTTACACACACAGTAAAAGTCACACACACGTGCGCAAACAGGTTTATTTTAAGCAAAACTGGCCTCGATGAGCCAAAATGTCAGGCTATAATAATTCTTCCCACCAGTTGGAACTAGACCCCTGAGTCCATTGCCGAGACCTGCCCACCAGTTGGAACTAAACACCGGAGTCCACGGCTTAGACCTGCCCACCAGTTGGAACTAGATCCCTGAGTCCATTGCCGCTACCTGCCCACCAGTTGGAACTAAACACAGGAGTCCATGGCTTAGACCTGCCCACCAGTCGGAACTAGACACCGGAGTCCATGGCCAAGACATGCCCACCTGTTGGAACTAGGCACCGGAGTCCATTGCTAGGACCTGCCCACTAGTTGAATTAGACACTGGAGTCCATGGCCAAGACCTGCCCACCAGTTGGAACTAGATCCCTGAGTCCATTGCCGAGACCTATCCACCAGTTGGAACTATACACAGGAGTCAATTGCCAAGACCTGCCCACCAGTTGGAACTAGACACCGGAGTCCATGGCCAAGACCTGCCCACCTGTTGGAGCTAGATCCCTGAGTCCATGGCCAAGACCTGCCCACCAGTTGGAACTTAACACCGGAGTCCATTGCTAAGACCTGCCCACCAGTTGGAACTAGACACCGGAGTCCATGGCTAAGACCTGCCCACCAGTTGGAACTAGACACCAGAGTCCATGGCCAAGACCTGCCCACAAGGTGGAACTAGACACCGGAGTCCATGGCCAAGACCTGCCCACCAGTTGGAACTAGACACCGGAGTCCATGGCCAAGACCTGCCCACCAGTTGGAACTAGACACCGGAGTCCATGGCCAAGACCTGCCCACCAGTTGGAACTAGACACCGGAGTCCATGGCCAAGACCTTCCCACCAGTTGGAACTAGACACCGGAGTCCATTGCCAAGACCTGCCCACCAGTTGGAACTAGACACCGGAGTCCATGGCCAAGACCTTCCCACCTGTTGGAACTAGACACCGGAGTCCATTGCTAAGACCTGCCCACCAGTTGGAACTAGACACCAGAGTCCATGGCCAAGACCTTCCCACCAGTTGGAACTAGACACCGGAGTCCATGACCAAGACATTCCCACCAGTTGGAACTAGACATCGGAGTCCATTGCTAAGACCTGCTCACCAGTTGGAACTAGACTAGATTAGTGGGATCAGTGGATTTAGCGGAATCAGTGGGATTAGTGGGATAGGTAGTATCAGAGGGATCGGTAGGATGAGTGGGGTCGGTGGGATTCGTGGGATTAGCGGGATCAGTTCAATACCATTATAAAGTTATCACTACTAATAAAAACCACTCGGCCTTCCGGGTACAAACCACGAGACTGAAGACTATGAGAGATCGATCCGGAGATGGGGGTATCACTTTGTCCACCCATTGTTTCGGCAACTCCTGCGACGCCCCTGGTAACAACCCCTGAGAACCGTTTGACGTTCTATGAGTTGATTGGCTGCCAAGTGGCGTACACAAAGATGGTACATGACGCACAGAGAGATGGTACATGACGCACAGAGAGATGGTACATGACGTACAGAGAGATGGTACATGACGCACAGAGAGACGGTACATGACGTACAGAGAGATGGTACATGACGTACAGAGAGATGGTACATGACGTACACAGAGATGGTACATGACATACAGAGAGATGGTGCATGACGTACAGAGAGAAGGTAAATGACGTACAGGGAGATGGTACATGACGTACAGAGAGATGGCACATGACGTACACAGTGATGGTACATGACGTACCCCAGAGATGGTACATGACGTACACAGAGATGGTACATAACGTACACAGAGATGGTACATGACGTACACAGAGATGGTACATGACGTACACAGAGATGTAAAAAGACAAATCACATAGGAAATTGCATACAGATATTCATTTCGATTTAAATGTACAGGAAACTTGTACATGAAACCTGTACATGAAACTTTTATATGAAGCTAAGCAATTTTAAGGCATTCCAACATTGTAAATACTTAGACAGATTTCATCTCCACATAAAGGTCATTTGTTTCTCAACCCACCAAAGACCTATAGAGGGGCGCAGACGTGGCAGAGAGTGAACCGATTTGAGGCAAAGGGAATGTGGGGGGGGGGGGAATCTAAGAGAAATTAGAAACAAAGTAAGTGAAAGAGACAGAGAGAGAAAGAGAAAGAGAGAGAGAGAGAGAGAGAGAGAGGGAGGGGGGAGGGCTGAAAAATAGGACATTGAAGAAAGAGAATATGCAGCTTCTGGAGGAAGTGGGAATGAGAGAAATTGATGTGGAAAACTGATTGGGGTAATGAATAGAAATGGGTGGCGGTGGTGGAAGAATTGATCCATCAACTACTTCCAGGAGAGAGAGAGATGGATGCGTGGGTGGTGAACAAGTATGGTGGATGGGCTTTTGGGAGAGTGGATGGGCGGTTGGATGGAAGATAAGGTGGATGTATGGATGTATACCTGGATAAATTGAGCGGAAATATTAGACGAGAATGTGTATGGTTAAATATTTTAATGGATAAATGGATTGATTAATAACTGGAATGTTTCGTGTGCAGTAAGAAGCACGTCGTGGTTGGGGGGGGGGGGG
>CAXITT010000224.1:1033921-1067142 GCA_964033795.1 Lymnaea stagnalis
TATTAAAGTAAAGAGAAAATAAAGAGAAAGTAACTAAGCTGATGTCCTGTCCGTTCGTTCACCATACAAATACGCTACAGTAAATTAAAACTAAATTTGCCCTTCCCCCTGGAAAGTTAATCGATTTTTTTGCCCCCCCCCCAGAAAGTTTTCTGCGGGCGCCCATGTATATATATATATATATATATATATATGGTGTACGGTGAACGTACAAAGATAGTAGGAGGTTTTTATTTAGGGTAGAGGATAGTTACTAGATAAATGTTAAATAGAGGGAAGAGAGATAGATGGTAAATTGAGATATGAGGTAGAGGGAGAGTGAGGGAAGAGAGAGATGGTGAATAAAGGGACTCTCAACCATAGATTTAAATGAAGGAAAGGGGTGATGAATGGTGGTTCAATGAAGGTAATAAGAGAGTGAAAGAAGTCATGAAATCGGCCCTAATCTATTTTTTGCAAAAAATAACGGAATCTATAACGATATGTGATAAAATTGTCTATTTTGAGTTTCAGTTGCAACAATTTTTTTAATTAATTTTATTTTTTTTATTTTTTGGGGGGAGGGGGGCATAAATTAACCAAACTACCCCATTTATACAATCCAACGGTTCTTAACCAGGTAGGCATACACCTCTGGAGATGCGAGATGCAGTGTCAGGCGGTGCGGGAAGACCCAAAAAATCAAATTATTAATTTTACTAGGTAGTCCAAACTAAAATTTTCTATACATAGCAGACATATGTGGTGAGTTTCACCTGACAGAACTTTTTATTCTAAGATATAGGCCACTTATTTCATGTAGACTGTAGATATCTCAATTAAAAAAATTTACATTTTCATTTTTTTCATCGTGAGTGGTGTGGGGGAAACTTCTGTTCGAACAAACTTCCGTCAGAGAAGTGTCCTTCAAACAAAATTTCTTTCGTACCAATCTCCGGAGAAGCAAAGTTTGAGCACAATAGATAATTTGGATTATAAAAAAATATGCCAACGCAAGGATCGGAATGGCCAATTAGGCATTTGAAACCTGACCTCCCTACAGCGTTAAGAAGTCCGATCATAAAAAACATGATCGGAATCGGAATGGTTTTTTTTTTTTTTTAAATGCCTGGATTTCTTTTTCTAGACTCCTAGAGTAGATAATTAGCACTGAGACCGTGAGAGGCCTAACTAAGGCCAGCACATTGTTCATGATAGGCCTATCCAACGTTACCTTTACGATCCTAAAAGAATTATTGGTGAAATACAACTCCATAGTTCATACACATGATTATTTCGTTAAACCGGAAGGAGTTTTTAATAAATTTTAAAAAGGATCATCCGTAAACAAAACAAAGAATTTTTAAATTACCAATAATAATCATTGTGTGTTCATTTGATAAGAGTTGTCCGTGAAACCATAAATAATTTATTAAATTTTCGACCCATCACCTAAGGTGTTAAAACTATTTTAAGTGTGTGGTTTTTAAACATAAAATTGTTAAATGTCCTGGTTTGAAATAAGAACATTTTAAATGTCCTTTTTAAAATTACCGGTACTTATTTTAAATATATGATTATGATAATATATATATATTTTTTTTATGTCCTGGTTTTAAATGTGAAAAATTAAATGTCCTGTCCTGGTTTTAGATAATTTAATTTGTTCACTTTACCAGTGCTCCTCCCCGCTGGGGCTTAGGAACTAGCTTACCCCCCTTTTTAGAATCACTGCAGCTGCAGTATGTGGTAGAAGTAAGAAACAAAAAAAGTGACGTCATTGTGGTCTCCCAGTTCCGCCAGTTATCGTGCAGTTGACAGATTTTTTTTTAAATATTGTATTTGTATGTAGTACTTTTAGTCTATAATTTATGTTGAAATTGAAAAATGTAATAGAAAGATGTGCTCAAAATCGATAAAGTTAAGGTTTTCGTGTTTTTTGTTTTTTTATTTAAAAATAATTGTAAGTCAATTGTTAGACTGGGTTTTATACACACCCTAATTCCTACCACCATTTACCGCAAGTTCTGAATTAGATTTAGATTAACACATTAGTCATTAGTAAGACTCAGCTCGATCACGTCGGTTCCACAGAACTGTAAACAAGTTGTTGAGTTCGGCAAACGGATTGTTAAGTTATGGAAATGTCTTAACTAACAGTTATATTGCATTCAGGTATCATTTAACGTTTTTCAGAAATATTTTAAAATTCTTATTGATTCTTATAACTTCCGACAAGAATACGCAGACCTCCTCCTTTTATTGAGAATTGATTCGACCACTAAATCCACCAAAGAGCTACAACAAGCGTTACTAATTTTAACAATTTTTTTTTAAAGATTTAAATTTAATTTACATGTGTAATATTCTGCTTTTTTTGTTTACAGAAGGATGGACAGCACAAACGGTACAATTAAAGATGATTGATCAAGTTGGGTTGATAAATTATTATGACGTGTACGCCTCCTTTAAGAATATTTCGCACATTAAAAAAATTCAGTTTACATTCATTTTTTTAATTATAACACCATAAACAAAACAAGAAGTGCACAGTGCACTAAATTAATGTTTATTGACGTCAGTAATAAATAAAATACATGTAACATGTAAAACAAGAGAGGTAGCGCCATTTTAACCCAAATATTAAAATCCTTATTTGGTAAAGCTGTTCTTCCTCGACTATCCCAAAAAAAAAAATAAGTTAAAAATAAACTGTATCTCAACCATATAATGCACAGGATTCAACTCTGAGAGTCATCTATCTTATTTTCTTTAGTAGCCTCATAAATAATTATGTACAGAATTTACAATAAGACATTAATCAAATCAATACAATTTTTTTTCTCACATTTTTTCAAGCATAAAAAAGTAATAATAATAATTTACAGTACAAGTACATAAAACTTTACAAAGTGCATTGTGGATAGTAATATTTTGTTTCAAAACTAACAAAGTGTGACAGCAAATTGTGCACTTAATTTGTTTTTTCAAAAATAATTATTGTAAATGAGCAACTGAGCAAATTATTTTTAAAATTTGTAACATTCAGAGTTGGAACAAATCAGTGCAAAAATATGAAAAATGTTATTAAAATAAGGAATTTGAAAACTACAGGCAAATGGTAAAAGAAAAAAAATATCTCCAACCAAATAAGTTTACAGATTTTATGTAAGTCATAAAACATGTTTTGACTTTACTCACTGTTATTTTAATGCTTGGAGAGGGGAGAGAGGGGTCATACTACTTAACTTTAGTAAAAATCCAAGTTTTGTTTTTTTGGGGTTTTTTTTTACATTTTGCAATGAAATATCTGGTTTATTTGTGAAGGGAAATAACTCTGCTCGGAGCTATTTAGTGAAATTTTAAGTTTTCATGTCCTGAAATGAAAGGTGACTAACAAATAAAAACTGAAAATTCCAGGAGGCCCCTATTTTTTCCAGAGTTGCTTAATTTATCATTTCAATTTTTAATAGAAAAGATAACGTTTATTAAAATCTAATTTTGTTACAACAGTTAGATTAAACTTAAAATTAATTAGTTAATGGAAGTGCTCAAATAACATACAAAGTATCTTTTAATTTTCAAAATTTATTTTTTTTAGCTAATCACAATTACTTATTGCGGAGGGAATACAAAAATTACTGGCAAATTAAACAGGAAGTTCATAATAAAATATAAACTGTGTAGTTATATTAAGTTATATCAACCCCCCCAAGCACAAAATATGACATGTAGCTTTTCTCTACTGTTAATTAATTCCAAAAATAAACAAAAAACGTCCATTTTTTTCTTATTTTTTTATGATTACAATTCATTCTTTCAGAGTGTGAAACTGGCCAAGAATTAAAGTAAAAAATTAGTGAATCAAATAGCAAAGAGACAAAAGGATTAGGCAACAAAATGGAGACATGCAGATAAAGATGGATTGGAATTGAGCTGTATGTAAACATCAAATCTAGATATTTTTAGTTAAGTATGATTTCCGTTATCTGTGGTTTTAGCATGCAATGAAACGTTGTCCTTTTAATTTTAAGAGTTTTACCAAAGTTTTACAAAAGCAGCTGATATTTTTTGCCAGTATCTCAGCTTGCTATCCTGTATATTTTTCCTTTGTTTTTCCCTGGTCATTATTTTAATGACATAAGTTTTTTACGCAATGAACTGTGTTTTTAATGACATTGGTGTTTTACACAATGAACTGTATTTTTATTGACATCAGTGATTTACACACTGAGCTCTGTGACCCACATTATAATCAAAATACTATTTTGCTGTAGTAATGAATTCAACAGCTTGAGTGGACATGAAACTTTACTTTAAAGTTGTGTTGTTTTTTCTAACCATATTCTTAATTTTAAACAAGGAAGAGTACAATATATTTGTGGGTGTTCATTTAAATTATATATGTAAGAGCATGTGCAGTATTGAAAGCATTTTTTTTAAAAATCAGATGGGGGGAAAAGGGAAATAACTTTCACGAGATCGGATGAGAGAAAGGGTAATAACACATACACTCACTTTTGACATATAGATAATTAGGGGCACCCATTATAATTGTATCTGACCATTATATCTGATGACTGTGTCACACCATTGTCTCTGAACATTGCATCTGATCATAGTGTTTGATCATTACATCTCATCATTGTATCTGATCATTGTTTCTGATCATAGTGCTTTGTTATTACATCTGATCATTGTATCTGATCACTGAATCTTATCATAGTGTTTGCTCATTATGTCTCATTATGGTATCCAAACATTGAATCTGATCAAGCATTTTGCAAACAGTAATTTTAAATATGTATCTTTAAACTGCATCATACAGGTTTTAAGAAAAAACACACATTAATGATATGTTAATTCTAGAAGTTAAATAAATAATAATAAAAATAATAGTAAAAAATATTTTACCTAAATTGGCAGTCTTAAAATGCTTTAAAAACAAAGCAAGACATTTAAATACATTAAAAAATTGTGTTGTATTTTTTCAATGTTTGCCTCTACCCTATGTATTATATTTTTTTTTTTTGCTCCAACCCCAACACAGTCCTCCATACTCCATGTTTTCCTCTAATGAAGAATGTTTAATTATCCATTTAAAACATGGTACTGTTGTGATCTTAAGTCATAAGAAAATTTCTCTGATTAGGGAATTCAAGAAACACCTTGTGTTAGCAATACATGAACTTAATGAAAACCAGCTTTGATGGATGACGATGGCTGGGAACTATGTGAATCTTGTTAGTATATGAAACCAAGATGTATTTAGATTTGAAATACTGGTGTAGTTATAATATATAATGGCATAATTATTCAAATGTGAAATTGGGATTACAAACTTTTTGTAAAATGCAAAATGAAAAAAATATTAGCTGAGCAAGAAATAAATACAAGTTTTTAAAATACAAAATAAGTATTTGTTTCATTTTTACTTTACACACAAAAGTTAAATCTGAGACAAAATAATTGTGACCACTCAATGTCAACAATAGTTAACTAAAATATAACTGTCATTGAATCTAAATTAGATCTACATCTATGTGAGCACCCCAAACAAATGTCTCTAGTAAGTGGTGTCACTTCATGCTTTGTAAGACCAAGACAATGAACTTAATTTGAGAATAAATGACATTTACAGTTTGCATTGACATGGATGTCAAATTTAAATAAAATCAGATTGATTGCTGCTGATGTACTTGATTGTGCACAAGACGCTGGAAACTAACAAATTTGCAAAATTAATCAATTACAATTATTGTAAATGGAACATAAAATGGACTTGAAATTCTTTACTAATGCCAAGAGTACAAAGGACTTGATAAATTATTGCTAAGAAAACCCATTAATTTTGTTTAAAACAATAATTAGGAAATAAAGATTTCAATGAAAAATTGTGCCAATATTAGTTAGAGAAAATATACAAGCAATTTTTTTAAAAATAAATAATCCTATAATGTATTTAAAAATGTTACAACTTTTAAAGGTATTTATTCAAGTATTCTTATATTTAAAGGATAACTTTTAATTACAACTAAAAAATAACTTAATCTTTTTAGGTTCAAATTAATTTTTTATGGGTATAAAAAATTTAGCCTGTGTTGATAAATCTAAAATATTATTTTATAAATTAACCTCTTTTTCCCAATTTTGAGAGTTGCTGGACTTGCTTAAATGAAAGGAACAAAAGATGATGATAAATACCAGTCATCTGAAAGAAAAAAAAATGTTCATCTGCATTTGAAATTAAAACTAAATGATGTTCCTCTGCATTTGAAATTAAAACTAAATGATGTTCCTCTGCATTTGAAATTAAAACTAAATGATGTTCCTCTGCATTTGAAATTAAAACTAAATGACAAGTTCTATCAAGAATTCTTGATTCAATTTTTGTGTTGATATTGACACAAAATTATTAAAATTGAGGGACTTAATATGAACTAAACTTAATTGTGATTGTTGTCCTTTTCGTTGCACTTGCCTGAAAATAAGATATGGTTAAGAATCTAGATTTTCAATTGGCTTAATTATTGGGTCTACTTATATTACAAGAAAAATGTTTTTAAAAAATCAAAGAAATTTATGAAATGTATGAATTGATGCAGAGTATAAATAATACAAGATATTTTTATTCTTAAATTGAGACAAAACGTCTAATGCATTGACTTTTAGTCATTTTGAGCAAATAAATAGAAAAAATGTACAGATAAAATGAAATAAGAAATCTAACTCGCAGGAGAGTGAAATCAACTTGTGCTGTGTACGAAAAATATTTAAGAGATTTAAAACAAAAATTTTGCAGTCTTGTTTCTGATCAATCTTAAACATTTGATCTACTTTATTTTAAAAATACTTTTTATTTTTATAAGCTTGAGCTTATAAAATTTGAATTAAACTTTCTGTCTTCGACCCCCCCCCCCCCCAACTCCCATTGTTTAAAAAAAATTTCCATGCACACACAAATAAATTATCAAACAAAAATTTTGAAGTTTTTTTTTTGATCAATCTTAAACATTTGATCTACTTTATTTTAAAAATACTTTTTATTTTTATAAGCTTGAGCTTATAAAATTTGAATTAAACTTTCTGTCTTCGCCCCCCCCCCCCCAACTCCCATTGTTTAAAAAAAATTTCCATGCACACACAAATAAATTATCTGAATAATTTTAATAAATCACAGGTTTTTGAGTATAGAATTTTTTGGTAAGCTTTAAACTGATCATGCATAGAGAATTTAATATTAAATGATAACTTGTTGACAAGATGCATCATAGTTTTTTTTGGTAAGCACATACAAACTTGAAAACTAGTGCATAATGAATGTACGGCTAGTTAATAAAAAAAATGTAAAATTATTTGGTCTTCATACAAATGTAAGAATATTGGAAAAAAAAAACAAAAAAAAACGTAAAACAATGAATTTCAGATCTCATAAAATTATTTTTGTTTCAGGAAAATCAAAATAACAATAAAAAATAGAATACTTTACAAACAATGAGATCCAAAGTAAAATTTATTTAGGAAGCAAACATCGTAACATCCCAAGATTGAAATTAAAGTAGTGTTTTTACCAATATAAGTACTTACACAGAACCAAATATGTGCCAACCAAATAAATAAAGCCACAAAAATAAATTAAGCTTGACTCTGTTCAAAGCTGCAGCGCAGATGATGTCCACTTAAGCTTGACTCTGTTCACAGCTGCAGCACAGATGATGTCCACTTAAGCTTGACTCTGTTCACAGCTGCAGCACAGATGATGTCCACTGGGTCAGAATTCAGCAGAATGCATTTTTTCTCTTCATCATCATCAGTAGAAACTACAGCATAAAATAAAGAGTTCAAATTAATATATTTTCATAAGAGTAAGAGTCTGATCAACTGGTTTTCTTCAATAAGGCCATGGGTATATTTCTTTCCCTTTTATTTTCTCATGCTTGCCTTCATTGGTCAATGTTGGGAAATGGTGTGTGGTGTGTAGAGGGGAAAAGGAGTATAGGAAAATGGTGTTACAGAGTAAAGAGTGTATGGGGCCAGGAACTCAAAAGGATGCATAAACAGAGAAGATGAAAGAGTGTTCAATTATGTCAAGATCATTCAGCCTCTGCTGAAATAATCTAATTTTATTTATTAATTTCCACTATTTATTAGCATTTATTACTTTCTAGTACAAGGAATCTCAACCTATTTTCAGTCTGGACCAATTTTTGTAGAACCAAAGTCCACGGCAAACCCGATACATTTACAAAGGGTATTTCACTAGGAAAACGAAAAACATCGCAAACAAATTTTGTATATAAATACTCTATTTGAATTAAACTCACTGACTAGCCTAGAAATGATCAGTTAATACTAGTCTCATGTCATTTTTTATTTGTTTAAAATTCAAAAACACATGCAAAAGCAGTTGGCAGAATTATCCAAATGATTAAAAAAAAGCTTTGCTTCAAAATCATTGTCAACTTTTTTAGTTTAGATTTTCAGCCAGCATCTCCGCAGAAAACAATGAGTTTATCTTGCATTAAAAAAGAAGAAATCGTCCCCATTTTAATAACTATATGTGAAATGAATCCATCCCATTTTTTTAGGTCAAAAACAATTGCTAATTGCCTTTACTGATGCTGTCAAGTCCATCTTGAAGTTTACTCAGATGTAACTTATGAGCAAATGTTATTATAGATGCAGAAAATACGGTTTATGTTAAATGGACTATTGTCTTATGGAAACTTACTGTGGAGAGTTAATCTTTTTTATTGGCAGCCCACTTGGCCGGACCGGTTTTACTTGCTGTCTTATAGGTAACTCTGGTGACATCTTATCTTTAGCCGACAGTTGGATTTGACCAGGTCCAGGGTTAACATGGCCGGTCGGCGCACTGACCGTCCTAGTAAGCAGGTTTGCACGGATTATATCCTCATGTGAGCCTGGTGGTAGAATATTACTAAAGCCGTTTGTTGTCGGTGAATGGGATGCTAATTGGGTATCTAGGTCTTGGGAGAGATGATTGTACCTCGGTGCCCCTGTCACACTGCCAGGTTTTAAAACTTTTGGATTTGTCACAATCCCGTTTCTTTTCCGTCTCGTGTCTGGGCTCTTGCTCTCTAAGGACACGCGCCCCATGATGATCCTTGAAGGAGACTCTGATGTTGGCGAATGGACATGAGATTCTGTGTGATTGAGGAGTTGGTGAGAGCCGCTACTGCTGCTGCTGCTGCTGTTGGTGGTGGAAGCAAAGTGGTGACTGTTTGCGGGATGGGCGGGATTCCTCTGCCACACCGGCTCCTCCACCGAGCTCATCATGTCGGCATGAGGGTTGGTGATGATGTTGATCGTGGCGGAGATCCTCTCTTGTTTTGATGACCCATGTTTTATGGGGGACGGGGCTAAAATGTTGATATTGTTTTGATCCGTACTGCCGAGGGCAGAAGGGCTGTGCACGACTGGTGTACGACATGGAGAATGGAGCGGACTCTGCGGCTCGCTGACAGGGGATAGCACCCTGCTGATTGGTCGTGATCGATTTTTACCCATGGAACACTGCTGGAGTTGCTGGGTGAAGGTCAAACATTCGCGGTCCAACCTGGAAAGGTTCCCAAATCCACTTTGACTACTTTGGTTTGTCGAAGTTGTAATGATTGATGACTTAGAAGAAGAGTTGTTTGAATGGTAGGATTTACGGCGGTCCGACGAGGATTCTGGAGAAGCCGAAGAAGGCTGGATCATAACATTTGTTACTTCAATCCCTTGCATACCTATGCTTGAAGACCCGGCTGTGGTCCCTTGAGTGGTGGACATGGGGGTATTCATCTTAATATCCCCGCTTGAAGTGGAAGAATTACTCCTGCTCTTTGCACCGGATGGCACTATCGCACCAAAGTCTTCTAAGATTTTGCACACGTTGGTGTGGTTGCTCTTTAGCGCCACTCTGTAAGGTGTTCTGCCAAACTGATCAGCGTGGTTGGGATTGGCTTGGAAGCTGAGCAGAGTCCTAACAACGTCCTCATGCCCCTCTTGAGCTGCTATGCACAGAGCAGTGGCCCCTTGATTGCATGTGTGGTCCACCCTCGCCCCAGCCTCCAGCAACAGTTTGACCACCGTCTCGTGCCCCTGCCAAGATGCTGACTGCACAGCCGTTCGCCTGTCATTATCGACGGAATTCACTTTGGCGCCGTGCTGCACCAGGGCCCTCACAACATCCACATTCCCCTGCCAGGATGCCACGTGCAGTGCTGTTCGCCCCTCATTGTCCACTGCCTCAATGTCTGCTCCACTGGTCAAAAGTGCCTCCGTCATCTCCAGGTTGCCGTCCAGGGCTATGACGTAGAGAGTCGTCCGGCCGTCCGGATCCTTATAATTGATATCAGCACCAACAGACAGGAGATGCTCCAAGACCTACAGAAGAGAAATCACTATAGAGTTCAATACTTATATATTAGACCAGTGTTTCCCAAACTTTCGACATTGTGTTACCCTCTCTACAATTTTTGTAACACTGAGTACCCCTTATTAAAAAAAATATTTCACATACTTAAATAGCAATCAAAATATATTTTTTTTTTTCACCGTTTAACCCCACAAAACTATTCCCCTAACCCCAGGGGACAATTTTGGAAACACTGGATTAGAAGAACAAAAATATATTTTAGACACTGTTAAAATGAGTTTTTCCAAGAAATTCAGAGCATTGTCATTTATAATGAATTATTTATAAACACAAGTGACAAGATATAATTAGATTTCATTGTTCTGTCTGAAATTAAATTTGTGCACTACAAAAAACATGTCAACTTGACATAAGTGTTGAGTATTTTCAATGGAAGAAATGACACAGATGACACATGCCTGAACGTGACCTTCCACAGCTGCAACTCTCAAGGCCGTCTTCCCATCATGTGACTTGTGGTTGACATTGGACCCAGCCTCAACCAGTCTCTTCACAACCTCCAGATGACCTTCCTGTGAGGCTTGGATGAGGGCGATTCTTCCATCGTTGTCCACTTCGTGGGTTTTCGCCCCTTGTTCTATCAACATGTGGCAAATCTGAGGACGAGATGAGGTATGTTACTAGGACATGCTACTACAATATGTTACTAGGATATGTTATTGGCATATATTACTAGGATGTTACTGGGATATGTTACTAGGGTATGTTACTGGAATATTGTGAACATAAAATAATTCACTCATTAGTACCGGCAACCGTTGTAATATGTTTTAAAAAGCTTGATGTGTACCTCTTGTACTGGTATTTCAAATGATGGATTGATGTGTACCAATTGAAGCTGTATTTCAAATGACGGATTGATGTGTACCAATTTTACAGGTATTCCAAATGATGGATTGACGTATACCAATTGTACAGTATTTCAAATGATGGATTGATGTATACCAATTTTACCAGTATTTCAAATGATGTATTGATGTGTACCAATTGAACCAGAATTTCAAATGATGGATTGATGTGTACAAATTGAAACAGTATTTCAAATGATTGATTAATGTGTACCAATTGTACTGGTATTTCAAATGATGGATTGATGTGTACCAATTGAAACAGTATTTCAAATGATGGATTAATGTGTACGAATTTTACTGGTATTTCAAATGATGGATTGATGTGTACCAATTTAAACAGTATTTCAAATAATGGATTAATGTGTATCAATTGTAATGGTATTTCAAATGATGGATTGATGTGTACCAATTGAACAGGTATTTCAAAAGATGGATTGATGCGTACCAATTGAACCAGTATTTCAAATGATAGATTGATGTGTATCAATTGTAATGGTATTTCAAATGATGGATTGATGTGTACCAGTTGAACCAGTATATCAAATGATGGACTGATATGTACCAATTGAACCGGTACTTCAAATGACGGACTGATGTGTACCAATTGAACAGGTATTTAAAATGATGGACTGATGTGTACCAATTGTACCAGTATTTCAAATGATGGACTGATGTGTACCAATTGTACCAGTATTTCAAATGATGGACTGATGTGTACCAATTGTACCAGTACTTCAAATGACGGACTGATGTGTACCAATTGAACAGCTATTTAAAATGATGGACTGATGTGTACCAATTGTACCAGTATTTCAAATGATGGACTGATGTGTACCAATTGTACCAGTATTTCAAATGATGGACTGATGTGTACCAATTGTACCAGTATTTCAAATGATGGATTGATGTGTAAGGGTTGTTTTGTTGAGTTTTTTTTGTTAATGATAGACTGATATGTAAGAGCCGTACTTAAAATGATGGATTGCTGTGTAAGGATTGCAGTGATGGAGATGGGGGGGGGGGTTAGAGCCCCCCCCCCCACACCCGGTGGCGGGCTAAAAGTTTTACCGATAACCACGGAAAAAAAAACCTCTGCAGTTGGCCAAAAATCCGCGCCATTCTATATAAAGAAAATGGTTCCACCCCACCCCCCACCCTTTTTCACCCAGGTGCGGACCACCCCCAACCCGCAGCCCCATTCCTACGTGAGTCAAGGGTTGAACCTTCAAATGGTGGATGGTTGTGTGTTTTTGATGATGTTGTTGTTGTCGTCGTTGTTGTTTTAAAGACAGTCACGGAGAATCGCCTGTGTGACGTCATGTCTCCAATCATGTCTTTCTGTCGCCAGTAAACTCAGACACATGCCATGTGTTGTAATCAACTCAGACACATGCCATGTATTGTAATCAACTCAGACACATGCCAGGTGTTTTAATCAACTCAGACACATGTCATGTGTTGTAATCAACTCAGACACATGCCAGGTGTTTTAATCAACTCAGACACATGTCATGTGTTGTAATCAACTCAGACACATGACAGGTGTTGTAATCAACTCAGACACATGCCAGGTGTTGTGATCAACTCAGACACATGCCAGGTGTTGTAATCAACTCAGACACATGCCATGTGTTTTGATCAACTCAGACACATGCCATGTATTGTAATACACACCGACACATGCATCGTGTTGTAATCAACTCAGACACATGCCAGGTGTTGTAATCAACTCAGACACATGCCATGTATTGTAATACACACAGACACATGCAAGGTTTTGTAATAAACTCAGACACATGCCAATGTATTGTAATCAACTCAGACACATGCCAGGTGTTGTCATCGCTTTCATTAACAAAGTGTCAAATTCTTGATTTGCTGAACATTTCCTTTCCGGAAAATGTTTTGTCCGTGCTGTCTGGTGCAAATGGGATCTATCAAATGTCCTCCCTATCAAACAAATGAGACCAATCAAATGTCTCCCTATCAAACAAATGAGACCAATCAAATGTCTCCCTATCAAACAAATGAGACCAATCAAATGCCCTCCCTATCAAACAAATGAGAACAATCAAATGTCCTCCCTATCAAACAAATGAGACCAATCAAATGCCCTCCCTATCAAACAAATGAGACCAATCAAATGTCCTCCCTATCAAACAAATGAGACCAATCAAATGTCTCCCTATCAAACAAATGAGACCAATCAAATGTCTCCCTATCAAACAAATGAGACCAATCAAATGCCCTCCCTATCAAACAAATGAGACCAATCAAATGTCTCCCTATCAAACAAATGAGAGCAATCAAATGTCTCCCTATCAAACAAATGAGACCAATCAAATGCCCTCCCTATCAAACAAATGAGAACAATCAAATGTCCTCCCTATCAAACAAATGAGACCAATCAAATGCCCTCCCTATCAAACAAATGAGACCAATCAAATGTCTCCCTATCAAACAAATGAGAGCAATCAAATGTCTCCCTATCAAACAAATGAGACCAATCAAATGTCCTCCCCATCAAACAAATGAGACCAATCAAATGTCTCCCTATCAAACAAATGAGACCAATCAAATGTCTCCCTATCAAACAAATGTGACCAATCAAATGTCTCCCTATCAAACAAATGAGACCAATCAAATGTCTCCCTATCAAACAAATGAGACCAATCAAATGCCCTCCCCATCTAACAAATGAGACCAATCAAATGTCCTCCCTATCAAACAAATGAGACCAATCAAATGTCCTCCCCATCAAACAAATGAGACCAATCAAATGTCTCCCTATCAAACAAATGAGACCAATCAAATGTCTCCCTACCAAACAAATGAGACCAATCAAATGTCTTCCTATCAAACAAATGAGACCAATTAAATGTCCTCCCTATCAAACAAATGAGACCAATCAAATGTCCTCCCCATCAAACAAATGAGACCAATCAAATGTCCTCCCCATCAAACAAATGAGACCAATCAAATGTCCTCCCCATCAAACAAATGAGACCAATTAAATGTCCTCCCTATCAAACAAATGAGACCAATCAAATGTCTCCCTATCAAACAAATGAGACCAATCAAATGTCCTCCCTATCAAACAAATGAGACCAATCAAATGTCCTCCCTATCAAACAAATGAGACCAATCAAATGTCTCCTATCAAACAAATGAGACCAATCAAATGTCTCCCTATCAAACAAATGAGACCGATCTAATGTCCGTCAATCAAACATATAAGACCAATCATATGTCTCCCAAAAAAACAAATGAGACCGATCTAATGTCCGTCAATCAAACAAATGAGACCGATCTAATGTCCGTCAATCAAACAAATGAGACCCATTAAATGTCTCCCCATATCGACCGATATTAAACCACTTTAAAAATGAGACGCCGTAATCAAGTAATACAACTCATTCTCCTTGGCGTTTCAGCTGAGGAACTTTCTGTGGAGAGTTGAAGACGGCTGCGGTGATGCACGAATTGTCAGCAGAATTTCCTGTTAACATTCCAGGATGCTCGCGTCTGGAACTGCACCGTCGGCGAGACCTGGCCCGTCGGGCAGATGGTACTAGGTTCATTCTTAAGGGAGAGCTGTATGTGAGATTGGCTGGGGTCGTCATGTGAAAACACCATGACCCACCCAGAGACCATAGAGTTAATGGCTCTACAACAACAACAACAACAACAACAACAACAAAAGTATGTGTGTGTGTGTAAATTAGTTGTCGAAATAGCTTCACTACCTAGGACCATTAATATGTGAAGAAATTAGTTGTAGAAATAGCTTCGCTACCTAGGACCAGTAATATGTGAACATATTAGTTTCAGAAATAGCTTCACTACATAGGGCCAGTTATGAGTAAACATTAATTGGAGATATAGCTGCACTACCTAGGGCCAGTTATGAGTACACATTAATTGGAGAAATAGCTGCACTACCTAGAGCCAGTTATGAGTACACATTAATTGGAGAAATAGCTGCACTACCTAGGGCCAGTTATGAGTACACATTAATTGGAGAAATAGCTGCACTACCTAGAGCCAGTTATGAGTACACATTAATTGGAGAAATAGCTGCACTACCTAGAGCCAGTTATGAGTACACATTAATTGGAGAAATAGCTGCACTACCTAGGGCCAGTTATGAGTACACATTAATTGGAGAAATAGCTAGGGCCAGTTATGAGTACAAATAAGTTGTAGAAATAGCTGCACTACCTAGGGCCAGTTATGAGTACACATTAATTAGAGAAATAGCTGCACTACCTAGGGCCGGTTATGAGAACAAATTAGTTGTAGAAATAGCTGCACTACCTAGTGCCGGTTATGAGAACAAATTCGTTGTAGAAATAGCTTCACAACCTAGGGCCGGTTATGAGAACAAATTAGTTGTAGAAATAGCTGCACAACCTAGGGCCGGTTATGAGAACAAATTAGTTGTAGAAATAGCTTCACTACCTAGGGCCAGTTATGAGAACAAATTAGTTGTAGAAATAGCTTCACTACCTAGGGCCAGTTATGAGAACAAATTAGTTGTAGAAATAGCTGCACAACCTAGGGCCGGTTATGAGAACAAATTAGTTGTAGAAATAGCTTCACTATCTAGGGCCAGTTATGAGAACAAATTAGTTGTAGAAATAGCTGCACTACCTAGGGCCAGTTATGAGTACACATTAATTGGAGAAATAGCTGCACTACCTAGAGCCAGTTATGAGTACACATTAATTGGAGAAATAGCTACACTACCTAGGGCCGTTATGAGTACACATTAATTGGAGAAATAGCTAGGGCCAGTTATGAGTACAAATAAGTTGTAGAAATAGCTGTACTACCTTGGGCCGGTTATGAGAACAAATTAGTTGTAGAAATAGCTAGGGCCAGTTATGAGTACAAATAAGTTGTAGAAATAGCTGCACTACCTAGGGCCTGTTATGAGAACAAATTAGTTGTAGAAATAGCTTCACTACCTAGGGCCAGTTATGAGAACAAATTAGTTGTAGAAATAGCTGCACAACCTAGGGCCGGTTATGAGAACAAATTAGTTGTAGAAATAGCTTCACTATCTAGGGCCAGTTATGAGAACAAATTAGTTGTAGAAATAGCTGCACAACCTAGGGCCGGTTATGAGAACAAATTAGTTGTAGAAATAGCTTCACTATCTAGGGCCAGTTATGAGAACAAATTAGTTGTAGAAATAGCTGCACTACCTAGGGCCAGTTATGAGTACACATTAATTGGAGAAATAGCTGCACTACCTAGAGCCAGTTATGAGTACACATTAATTGGAGAAATAGCTACACTACCTAGGGCCGTTATGAGTACACATTAATTGGAGAAATAGCTAGGGCCAGTTATGAGTACAAATAAGTTGTAGAAATAGCTGTACTACCTTGGGCCGGTTATGAGAACAAATTAGTTGTAGAAATAGCTAGGGCCAGTTATGAGTACAAATAAGTTGTAGAAATAGCTGCACTACCTAGGGCCTGTTATGAGAACAAATTAGTTGTAGAAATAGCTTCACAACCTAGGGCCGGTTATGAGAACAAATTAGTTGTAGAAATAGCTTCACTACCTAGGGCCAGTTATGAGAACAAATTAGTTGTAGAAATAGCTTCACTACCTAGGGCCGGTTATGAGAACAAATTAGTTGTAGAAATAGCTTCACTACCTAGGGCCAGTTATGAGAACAAATTAGTTGTAGAAATAGCTTCACTACCTAGGGCCGGTTATGAGAACAAATTAGTTGTAGAAATAGCTTCACTACCTAGGGCCAGTTATGAGAACAAATTAGTTGTAGAAATAGCTGCACTACCTAGGGCCGGTTATGAGAACAAATTAGTTGTAGAAATAGCTTCACTACCTAGGGCCGGTTATGAGAACAAATTAGTTGTAGAAATAGCTTCACTACCTAGGGCCAGTTATGAGAACAAATTAGTTGTAGAAATAGCTTCACTACCTAGGGCCGGTTATGAGAACAAATTAGTTGTAGAAATAGCTTCACTACCTAGGGCCAGTTATGAGAACAAATTAGTTGTAGAATTCGGTGTACAACTAGTGCAATCAAGGGCGGTAACAGCTCTAGAGCATAAGGGCAGCAATAGAGGGGAAAACAATGGCCAGGAATAGCTGAACCAGTACAACCAAAGGGCAGCAATCACTCAACAACACAAGGCCTGTAATTTTTTCGGGGTACAAACTTCAGCCGCTGGAGTTCTCCTGGAAATAAACCAGTTACCGTGATGAAAACAAGCGAGGTGGCGAGCTCACGCCGAGGGTAAGGTTGGGGGGGGGAGGTATGACTCAGTCCCCGTGGCACGCGCTTACATTCCAAGTTGGTCGGCAGCGTGAGAGAGAGAGGGGGGGGTCGGGGTGGGGTGGGGGGGGGGGAAACAAGAGGGCTAAAAACAGACGTGATCTAATCAAGAGTCTGGTGGCCGATAGATTTAGTGTAAAGATAAACAGTATTGACACTCGCGTTAGGAAGCAGCCCGACACGGCCACAGATTCGTTGGTGGCCAGGGCGGGCCGGCCGGGGGGGGAGGGCTGATTATTCACGTACCGGTACGTCTTATCTATCAGAGATTTGATTACTTTGGAGGGCCTCTTTATGGGGTGTGATGGACTGGTAATAAACAGAAGTCCAGGAGGGGGACATCTTTGTTAGATATCATTGTTATTGTAGCCCACTGTACAGCAGAGATCTGCCACATACCATTGTTGTAGCCCACTGTACGGCAAAGTTCTGCCACATACCATTGTTGTAGCCCACTGTACGGCACAGTTCTGCCACATATCATTGTTGTAGCCGACTTTACGGCAAAGATCTGCTACATACCATTGTTGTAGCCGACTGTACGGCAAAGATCTGCTACATACCATTGTTGTAGCTCACTGTACGGCAAAGATCTGCTACATACCATTGTTGTAGCCGACTTTACGGCAAAGATCTGCTACATATCATTGTTGTAGCCGACCTTACGGCAAAGATCAGCTACATACCATTGTTGTAGCCGACTTTACGGCACAGATCTGCTACATATCATTGTTATAGCCGACTTTACTGCAAAGATCTGCTACATACCATTGTTGTAGCCGATTGTACGGCAAAGATCTGCCAGATGTCATTGTTGTAGCCGACTGTACGGCAAAGATCTGGTACATATCATTGTTGCGTGGGACATCTATAGAAGTTACTTGACAAAACATGCATTCGGGTAATGGAGTCTTATAAGATTCCCAATAAGTGCTAACTTCTAGGAATTTTATTTAGCGCACCTATCGAATACGACGTTACAGCCACACATGCATACATACCTACAGAATTCTAACGTGTGATTGAGTTGAGTACCGGCTGCCCAAGTCATGGAAGTACCGGCTGCCCCAGCCATGGAAGTACCAGGTGCCCCAGTCATGGAAGTACCGGGTGCCCCAGCCATGTAAATACTAGGTGCCCCAGCCATGGAAGTACCTGGTGCCCCGGCCATGGAAGTACCAGGTGCCCCAGTCATGGAAGTAAAGGCTGCCCCACCCATGGAATTACGTGCCCCAGCCATAAAATTACCATGTGCCCCAGCCATGGAAGTACCGGATGTTCCAGCCATGGAAGAACCGGGTGCCCCAGCCATGGAAGTACCGGGTGCGCCAGCCATGGAAGTACCGGGTGCGCCAGCCATGGAAGTACCGGGTGCGCCAGCCATGGAAGTACCGGGTGCGCCAGCCATGGAACTACCGGGTGCGCCAGCCATGGAAGTACCGGCTGCGCCAGCCATGGAAGTACCGGGTGCGCCAGCCATGGAAGTACCGGGTGCGCCAGCCATGGAAGTACCGGNCATGGAATTACGTGCCCCAGCCATAAAATTACCATGTGCCCCAGCCATGGAAGTACCGGATGTTCCAGCCATGGAAGAACCGGGTGCCCCAGCCATGGAAGTACCGGGTGCGCCAGCCATGGAAGTACCGGCTGCGCCAGCCATGGAAGTACCGGGTGCGCCAGCCATGGAAGTACCGGGTGCGCCAGCCATGGAACTACCGGGTGCGCCAGCCATGGAAGTACCGGCTGCGCCAGCCATGGAAGTACCGGGTGCGCCAGCCATGGAACTACCGGGTGCGCCAGCCATGGAAGTACCGGCTGCGCCAGCCATGGAAGTACCGGGTGCGCCAGACATGGAAGTACCGGGTGCGCCAGCCATGGAAGTACCCGATATTTTTCCATAAACGCTTTAAACAAATATGTGAACTGATCCGTGAGAAAATGTTGTGATCGTTGAAGACAAAAAGGTTAGACTACCTCTTTGATTAATCTGAATAAAATGTGTAACTTAAAAGTCTGATCTTCAATTTAGTTATGGTTCTTTTTCATACCTTTTTAATCGACTGGCATCTCGAAATCAACTGGAGCTCAATGTAACGTCACGGGGGACCCTCTTGGTATCCTACGACTGGTGTATCCTACGAGTGGTGTATCCTACGACTGGTGCATCCTACGACTGGTGTATCCTACGACTGGTGCATCCACGGACTGGATTTATTTAGAGCATACGTCTCTTACACTACGAGTGTCACATTCAGGTCCGTGTCGAGAAGTCTGACAATGCCACCCCCAATTATTTAGAAAAAGTGCCGCCCCCTGGGGCGGACCCCTTAAAATGACGATTCTAGCAGCCCGTCGTCTTGATGAAGTACATGGGATTGTATCGTTAGATTCACCGTTACGATCATAACTAAAGACGATTTTGATTTTGGCGCCCCTTGATGTTGGTGCCAGGGTGGAGGGGGTGCCCCCCTTCGCTTGGCCCTGGTCACGATCCTTAACAGGAATAAAGGAACTTACAGCTTACTTAGGCGACTAATAAACAGAAGTCCTGACTCAAATAGTTTTTAATGTGGTACTGTCACTGGATATGTTCAGTAATTATAAGAGGGTTGGGGTGCGAAAAAGCTTTTAAGAAGATTCATAAGACACACAAAATTGGTGAAAATTTATAAAAATATATATTATGTTAAGCTTTAAGAATCATTTCCATTGGTGCCAGGCCGGGTTTTGTTCAAAAGTAAAAACATGGCAAGAGAAACAAAGAAAACTATTTACAAAACTGTGATCAGACCAGTTGTAACATGTGCAAGGGAAACCTGGGCCCGAACAAAAACAGCAGAAAACCTAATCAGCACATGGGAGAGGAAAGTTCTCAGGAAAATATGTGGACCAACAAAGGATGAATATGGATGGAGAATACGAACCAAAAGGATGAATATGGATGGAGAATACGAACCAAAAGGATGAATATGGATGGAGAATACGAACCAAAAGGATGAATATGGATGGAGACTACGAACCAAAAGGATGAATATGGATGGAGAATACGAACCAAAAGGATGAATATGGATGGAGAATACGAACCAAAAGGATGAATATGGATGGAGACTACGAACCAAAAGGATGAATATGGATGGAGAATACGAACCAAAAGGATGAATATGGATGGAGAATACGAACCAAAAGGATGAATATGGATGGAGAATACGAACCAAAAGGATGAATATGGATGGAGAATACGATTAAAAGGATGAATATGGATGGAGACTACGAACCAAAAGGATGAATATGGATGGAGAATACGAACCAAAAGGATGAATATGGATGGAGAATACGATCAAAAGGATGAATATGGATGGAGAATACGATTAAAAGGATGAATATGGATGGAGAATACGAACCAAAAGGATGAATATGGATGGAGAATAGGAGCCAACCAGGAATTGTATAATCTAGATCAGGATCCCTTACTAGTAGTAGTAATAAAAAAGGGAAGGCCACGCTGTGCAGGACACTTAGAGAGAATGTCAAATGAAAGAGGAGTGAAGAGGGTTCATCACCAAAACCCCAGAGGAAAACGGCTCAAACGCAGACCCAGGCTTAGATGGATGGGTGATGGGGGAAAAGATTTACAGCAGCTGGGAATCCAAACATGGAAAAAAAAAGCATTGGTTAGGTCTGAGTGAAAGGAAGTGGTGAGGCGGGCCAAAGCCCTAGATGGGCTGTAGCGCAACAGGGTTGGATTAACAAATAGGTATCAGTAGGATATCTATATATGGCCTAGGTATCAGTAGGATATCTATATATGGCCTAGGTATCAGTAGGATATCTATATATGGCCTAGGTATCAGTAGGATATCTATATATGGCCTAGGTATCAGTAGGATATCTATATATGGCCTATGTATCAGTAGGATATCTATATATGGCCTAGGTATCAGTAGGATATCTATATATGGCCTAGGTATCAGTAGGATATCTATATATGGCCTAGGTATCAGTAGGATATATATATATGGCATAGGTATCAGTAGGATATCTATATATGGCCTAGGTATCAGTAGGATATCTAGATCTAGATCTATCTAAATCCAATTGATGCCTAAAAAATGAAAGATGAGAATGGGGACGAGACCCTCACGAAAACAATGATCAGAAGAACGGAAAGACGGTGTGTGCAAGTACAATGGAAAGACCAAACAGGTAAAAAAAAAAAGACATGGCAGCTCTGTCAAATTGTGAATGCAATAGAACACGGTCTGTTGAAGCTTGGATTAGAAGACGGGACAATAAGATGTGCACGTTTCGGCATAGCATCTTCTTCGGCGAACAGGACAAGTGGAAACTAGGACAAGATACCGAGCACAGTAAATAAAAAACATCAAATATTAGACTCTAAGAGATCACCTTTGTAGTTGTCTGGGTCAAATCTGAGTCTGTGTCAAATCTGAGTCATCAGTTTCAAAATTCTAACATTTTCTGAATTAAAGCATGTCTGCCCAAATTTGTCAAAACCGATTCTTTTTAAAAAAAATTGATTACTTAGATTTGACCCAGGAAGACAGACAGGCAGACAGAGAGGCAGACAGACGACAGACAGGCAGGCAGGCAGACAGACGCACAGAGGCAGACAGGTAGAAAGACAGGCATGCAGGCAGGCAGACAGACGGACGGACAGACAGACAGATCTGAATAGAAACCTAAAAAATGCAGGGGACACAACTGCGACTGAGCGAGCGTAGGGACAAACGGGTGCACATGGAAGACATCTCAAGACGGTGGGATGGCAAGATGATAAAACAAATGTGGTCTTGTCAAAAAAGAAACCCAATAGCAGGCATAGATTATCACGAGCATAGATTATCACGAGCATACCAACCATAGTTTAAATAGGGCTACCCTCAGATCATCCCGTTTTTACTCTATCCCGTTAAACAATTTGGGGACCCCTGCCCCCCCCCCCCCCACTCATCCTTGGACGTGCGGGGGCCTAGGGACAGTGGTATACGACACTGTAGAGAACAAACGCCCATAGAATGATGTTACCTACGACTGATGGCCTGACGGATGCCTTCGTAATAACCTGAGATCAACTCCACCGGTCAAAAAACCAAACCAAAAATACGCGCTAGCTCTACTATGACCTGGTTTACTTGTGGCGACCCACATTTTGCTGCGTTTGAAAACATTTAAGGTCGACACCAGAAGATACAGATGTTGAACTTATTGGACCGTGTACGTTAACCGCCGTAGCCTCCCCTAACCCCCCCTCCCTAACTTTTTTCCCCCCTTTAAGCCTTTTTTTCAAACAAGTCTAAATGGAGGGAGTATTGATTTGAAGGCTACATGTGCTAGACATGAAACACATCTGTGTTTGTTCAAATAGTCGTATGTTTCCGGTATTTAGATTGTACAATTGCGAGCAGTTTAATCATTTTGGTGTATACAAATGTCTTTATTTATTTTTCCCTGGTGTTGCCCCCCCCCTGATTTTGACGCCCAGGAGGGCTGCCCCCCCCTCCACACGGCCCCTGTCTGAGACTGTCTAAAATCTTTGCCAGTTACTTTGTCTTTTCAGCTACGCTGACCCAATCACAACACTGATTCACTGTCTGTCTGACACGCAGCTCGGGACAATGAACGTCCAGCATTTGTAACGTGACTTCATCGCTTTAGAACACGGCCACAGCTGAAACGGCTGTCAGACTACAATCGCGGCGAATGTTGGCACTGACGGAAACGAAGAACCCCTAACGCCAACCAAAGGGTTCTCCGGATGATCGACATCTTAAGCTCACAACATTGATTTTTCTTCGTCCGTTTTTTTTTTTTTTGGCCATTAACATTCTCTGGCAAGGGGGCCGGAGCCATTCTTGAACCCATCACCCCATCTCTCCATCTCCTTTCTTCCTAAAAACACAAGTCGCGTGCAAATAGCTTTAGCCGTCGTGAAGAAGTAAGAGAGACACGTTTAGGGAAATGCAGGAGAAAGCAGTTTTCTGAGATATGAATACATAGATCTATATTAATCGACCAGCGCCCCCCCCTTCCCCCGGGGCCACGACCCAATCCTAGCTCCACCTCGGCACGAACCCTTGGGGCAATGATCGCATACCTTAATAACAGTACCACGTTCACATCCCGCCGTGGTCCATGTGAGATATCATCCATTGGTTACTTTGCTTCACCCGTTCAGGTGCTTGCATACCCTTCGGTATGCTTCGATGAAATAACTATTGATCTAATCATTGGATTTCTCCGCTAATCCTGCAATAGTTTACCCTCTTTTAATAAAAAATAAAAAATGCTTACTTCATAAGAAACAATTAATTCATTAGTTATGACAGGTAGCATACAGCACCTTTGTCAAAGCCAAACTTTAAAGAAAAACCTCACAGAATGTAGAGAGATAACACTTAGCAAACATTACACAGGTGACACTTTGCAGTGAGTACTGTTTTTACAGTGAGTACTGTTTTTACAGTGAGTACTGTTTTTACAGTGAGTACTGTTTTTACAGTGAGTACTGTTTTTACAGTGAGTACTGTTTTTACAGTGAGTACTTTTTTTAGAGTGATCACAGTTTTACAGTGAGTACTATTTTTTTTATAGAGGCCTATTTTTACAGTGAGTACTATTTTTTTTATAAATTCCTATTTTTACAGTGAATACAATTTTTACACCAAGTACTGTTTTTACAGTAAGTACTCTTTTTACAGTGAGTACTGATTTTACAATGAGTACTGTTGAAAGTCAAACGTTACACCTGATGTACATAAGTCAACTTCCTATACCAGTACGCCCCCATTGACTCACCTGAAGGTGGCCCTCATACGCCCCCATTGACTCACCTGAAGGTGGCCCTCATACGCCCCCATTGACTCACCTGAAGGTGGCCCTCATACGCCCCCATTGACTCACCTGAAGGTGGCACTCATACGCCCCCATTGACTCACCTGAAGGTGGCCCTCATACGCCCCCATTGACTCACCTGAAGGTGGCCCTCATACGCTGCTAAATGTAAAGGCGTCCATCCAGAGTTGTCCCTATGCATCTCGTCCAGTCCCCTGTCCAACAGTTGCCGGACGACCGACTCAGACCCTTGGGCCGCAGCCACGCAAAGGACGGTCCTGCCCTCGAAGTCAATGTGATCCACGGCCGCGCCCCAGAACAGCAGCTGGCGGACCACCTGCGCGTGGCCCATGGACGTGGCCGCCCACAGCGGCGTTCTGTTCTTGCCGTCCACGTGGTCAGCGTCGGCGTCCCACTCTAGGAGCATATCGCAGACCCCCGGGTGCCCTTCGTAGGCGGCCACCAGAAGGGGCGTGCTGCCATCTTTGTCCGTATGATCGACTTCCGCCCCGCGCTCCAGAAGGAGGCTGACGACCTTTTCGTGACCTTCGCTGGCGGGAACACAAAGGCACGCGACGCTCAGAGCCGTGCGTCCGTCAACATCCTCATGGTCAATGTTGGCGCCGTGGTCCAGTAGATGCTCCACTATCTCTACGTGCCCCATGTAGGCGGCGGCAATCAGTGCCGTCCTGCCTTCGTGGTCCGTCTTGTTGACATCAGAGTTATGCTCTAGCAGCAGCTTGACAATGTCCTCATGGCCTCCCCAGCACGCCGCACGCAACGCTGTCCTTTGTTCAGAGTCGGCGTGGTCGACGTGGGCACCCTTGTCCAGCAGCAGCGACACGACCTTGGTATGGCCCGCCCAGGCCGCAGACCGCAAGGCCGTCCAACCTTCGTGGTCCGCGTGATCAACATTGACGCCCGCGTTGAGCAGCGCTGTCACGATAGCAGTATGGCCTTGGCGAGCGGCAAGGGTCACGGCCGTCTGTCCAGACCTGTCCTGCACTTCCAGGGCAGCTCCTCTGGCGATTAATGTCTGAACCTGTTGAAGGTCCCCCCTGTAGGATGCGGTGTGCAGCTGCGTCCTGCCGTTGGCATCCATCTGGTCCAAATCCATATTGTCACTCACTGTAGTGGAGTTCTCCTTGGCCTCGACCAGCGAGTCAGTGCTAGTTGCCCCGCCCTCCATCGATGGTGACTTCGCCCCAGCCTCAGTTAAAAGCCTCACCACCTTGGGTTCTTTAGGCAGCCCAGCGAGTAAGCATTTCTCAACCTTTGCCCCGGAAACCAGCAACATCTGCACCAGGTGCTCGAAACGGATCTGCTCTGCGAAGTTCGCCCTCACCAGATGAAGCGCCAGATCCTGCACGCCCAGGGCATCGAGCTCATGGGCGTGCTGCAACTGTCTCAGCGCTATCATGGCGTGCCCTTCGCTGGCATTGCACAAATATTTCTGGGTGCAGTGCTTCACGTCTAAAAGCCATTCGGCGAAACTGTGATGAAAAACAATCTGCTCCCCTTTAAAACCGTTAAACAGTATACGAGACATCAACTTGAGTCTTCTTTCGAAATCCTCTCGCTTTAAGTCCGTCTCTTTAACTAACATGCTCTCGTAGAGTTCTTCCGCGTTCATCGGAATCCTGGAGGCTAGAAGAACGTTGAGCAGCGGTTGTATTTTGACAACGTGTTTCTTGACGAACAGCCTCTGGCACAACCATAAGTACAGACCGTTCAGTGTACCGGGGATTTCTCGAACTTCCCTGAGCATGATGAAAGACTCGGCCACGCCGTCCAGCACCTTCTCCAGGTACAAGAAGCAGCCGTTACTCTTGATGTGTAGCTGGTTGAGCATCTCCGCGGTGTCCCTGCTCAAATGTTGCCTCAGCCCGTCCTCGGCGTCCAGCCGGCACAGGATGTACTGCTGCACGTCTCGGACCACGTGAGATTTCCGCAGGTCGTCCAGGCTCAGCTTCCGGAAGCCGGTGAACATCCGGGTGACGACCTTGCTCTGCTTCCTAGCCGAGCAGACGAGGAGGAGCCACGGCGGGAAGCTGGCGTTGTGCTCGGCGAGCAGCTCCGCGATCGTCTGGCTGCACGTGGCCCTCTCGTTGACCGGATGGAGATAGGATTCATCGATGGAGTCGACCCAGAGCATCAGCGTTTGCTCCGGGGGCTCACAGGAGTGGAGGGGTTCCAGAAAGGCGATCTTGAAAGCTTCATCGGCGTTGGCCTCGCACTCGACGGGGTCAAGGACGTGCTGGACTACAGAAGAGGCCACCTGCGACTTGAAATCCTTGATGAGACCCGACGCCGATACCTGAGAGACTAAATTCTGTATGAAAGTGACGATGGACAGCGAGTTGGCGTCGTGGGCCTGACAGAAATGGTACGCCAACATCCGCGAGCGTAGAGGAGCTTGTTTTCCCTGAGGGGATGTGGGCCACACGAGCTCACACCCCAGAGCTGTCTTGCCGCTGCCGGGCCCGCCCATGACCAAGGTCCCACATGTTTTCGACGTGGATCTGGTGTCGAGGCAGTGCAACAGTTTAATGAAAGCCCACTCGCGGCAGAAGAACCGTTTCCCTTTCAGTAAGCACTCGGTCATCTTGTCGACTAAATGGTTACTACCCCAATAAGTGCGAGGAGAGACAGACACCCAAGTAGAGACGCCCAAGTAGAGACGCCCAGGTTACATTAAATGTGCACTCTTTGGGTTAAGTCCTTTCATTGTTCATTTCGCGGTGATCACACAAATAAATGCTTTAAATTTGTCTTATACATTGTACAGTGGTTGACACAGTGGCTGGCACAGTGGCTGACACAGTGGTTGAGACACTTGTTGACGTGCAGTAGTTTGTGCTTGGCTTTCTAAACCCATCCAGTGTGTTATAACGTTCTTATACATGTTGTTCCATTAGTTTGGAAAATCTGTTTGGATTGATGGCATTTTTACACCATTAAAACTGTCTGCCATTCTTGTTCCAAAATTTCTTAAGTCATGTTTCTAAGTCACATTACTTGACTTTCATAAAAATACTTCCAAGATGTCCATCCGGTGAGCACTTTTATTGTGAAGATTCCGTGAGTACTTTCAATGAGATCATCCAGTGAGTACTTTCAACGAGAACATCCAGTGAGTACTTTCAACGAGAACATCCAGTGAGTACTTTCAATGAGAACATCCAGTACTTTCAAAGAAAGAATCCAGTGAGTACTTTCAATGAGAACATCCAGTGAGTACTTTCAATGAGAACATCCAGTGAGTACTTTCAATGAGAACATCCAGTGAGTACTTTCAATGAGAACATCCAGTTAGAACTTCAATGAGAACATCCAGTGAGTACTGTCAATGAGATCATCCAGTTAGTACTTCAATAAGAACATCCAGTGAGTACTTTCAAAGAAAGAATCCAGTGAGTACTTTCAATGAGAACATCCAGTGAGTACTTTCAATGAGAACATCCAGTGAGTACTTTCAAAGAAAGAATCCAGTGAGTACTTTCAATGAGAACATCCAGTGAGTACTTTCAATGAGAACATCCAGTGAGTACTTCAATAAGAACATCCAGTGAGTACTGTCAATGAGAACATCCAGTTAGTACTTCAATAAGAACATCCAGTGAGTACTTTCAAAGAAAGAATCCAGTGAGTACTTTCAATGAGAACATCCAGTGAGTATGTTCAATGAGAACATCCAGTGAGTACTGTCAATGAGAACATCCAGTAAATATCTGTTGAAAATATCATCAAAAAGTAAACCAGTTATGGCCATATCACAATAACTCCCATCACACAGACATACAAAAAATACAATAGAAAAGCAATTGTATCCTAAGGTGCAAACAATGACAGTTGGAGAGAGAGACCCGCACTGATCTGAGAAGCGGACGACACTCATTCCCACACGTGACGTTTAAGGTCAGGGACGGGGGGGGGTAGAAATAACGACAGGTGCGACCAGGCAGTGACCGGAACTCGAACCCGCTAAACGGAACAACAGGTCATTATTGTGGTCTGTCCAGTTGCCAGGCCGACAAGCGACTGGGAGACCTGGATGCTGGCAATCTGCTGGACTTTGGACTTTATTGTTGAATCTTTTTTTAAATAATTTTTTTTAGGGGGGGGGGGGGGGAGAGAGAGAGGGAGAGAGAGAGAGAGGGGTTCGGAGATATTGACCACTGACCTTGGAACAATCAGACTTACCGACAAGCGACTGGGAGACCTGGATGCTGGCAATCTGCTGGACTTTGGACTTTATTGTTGAATCTTTTTTTAAATAATTTTTTTAAGGGGGGGGGGAGGAGAGAGAGAGGGAGAGAGAGAGAGAGGGGTTCTGAGATATTGACCACTGACCTTGGAACAATCAGACTTATCTATTTGACAGGGGGAGATAAAACGGTGCTTTAGTTTGTAAAACTTGAGCTATGCCCTCGCTTAATCTTCTTGAAAACTCTTTTAATAAGGCCGGATCTTTGTTCTCAATTAAAAAGGACCCTAATCACACACAACAATCCTCTGACGTATGTATGTGTGCCGGTAGCGGTGCTACAATAGGCGAGCCAACTAAAATGCCCAGAAGTTAGCGCCAAGGCCAAGGGTGACGACTCATTGGGATTCTTATCAAGTGCGTTACCTGAAGGCAAGTGTTGTCAAGTCACGGTCAAGTAGCTGGGAAGTTCGCCCATCGCCGCTGACATTATTGGGCCTATTGTTTCTAGTGATCAATTAGTTTAGTCTTTAAAATAAACTGAACTCCATAACATGGGTTCTCATACTCTACAGATCGAAGCCGCTCGAAAATATGACCTAAATGGACCACACTTTGGTCTAGCCATGTGGATGTACACAAATGGACCACACTTTGGTCTAGTCATGTGGATGTACACAAATGGACCACACTTTGGTCTAGTCATGTGGATGTACACAAATGGACCACACTTTGGTCTAGTCATGTGGATGTACACAAATGGACCACACTTTGGTCTAGTCATGTGGATGTACACAAATGGACCACACTTTGGTCTAGTCATGTGGATGTACACAAATGGACCACACTTTGGTCTAGCCATGTGGATGTACACAAATGGACCACACTTTGGTCTAGTCATGTGGATGTACACAAATGGACCACACTTTGGTCTAGTCATGTTGGTGTACACACACACACACAAGGATGTTTAATGCCGCTAAAGCCTAAAGTGGTTTCCAAACTTATGGGGCGTCTCAAGTCCAGGGGCGTCAGGTTATTTTCAAGTGGGGTGGGGGGGCAGAACCAAAACTTGGTCGGCTTGTTAAGTGGTTTATTACTGGAGGCGCCACAGTACATGGCAAGTTTAATAAAATCTGAAAATTCAAGAGGTGGAGGCAAAATGACGCCCCAGCTAATGTCTCCCCACTGGGCGAGAAAAAAATTTAAGTGTTCGAGCGTATATTTGTCTGTGATGTTAAATGATTTTGAAGGCTATTAGAGTGATGTTAATAATCGTGGATGTAAGGTGACAACAAGAATAATTGTGTTCAAAATGGGGTGCGGTAAAACAAAGTTTGGGGCCCCCTGGAACTAAGGGCGCGTCTCGGTGTCAAGCGCACCTGGCGATAACGCCAGCAGGAGTCCACCAGCATGGGACCACGAGCAGGGGACCACGAGCAGGGTACCGCCAGCATGGGACCACGAACAGGGGACCACGACCATGGGACCACGAGCAGGGGGGCCACGAGCAGGGGACCGCCAGCAGTGATCCGTCAGCAGGAAATCAACTACAGGATTATGAGACATTTAATGAACTAAACCAGGCTTGCACAACTCAAAATGTAAGGCGGGCCGTAATACTAAGAATACTTTATAAACAACTTGTGAGGGCCAACAGAAATGGGACAAAGGGGAAACCTATTCAGAAAATAATAAGAATAAACAGTACTTCGTTACTTTGCGGGCCGCAAAGTGGGCGCTGGCGGGCCGTATGTTGTGCAGGCCTGTACTAAACTATTCTTCAATGCCTTAGGTCAGTGGTCGGCTAACTCATGAGTCAAAAGCGTCAGCAGCAGGACGATTAAAAAATTGTTGACCCGCCAAATGTCTTGTCAAGAACCCCGTTTTTTTCGGAGTCAAAACCGATTTGTGGCCGACTGGCCAAGCCGCACTCAGGTCGCTAGAGAGCCGACCACTGCCTTAGGTTTAGTTTATGACACTACTACAATCAACCTTATTTGCAAGAGACCAGCTACTCACATGACCTAAGCCTAAAACTAGGTAGATCAATTCTTCTTTTTTTTTTTAAATAGGATCCTTAATTTTAAATAAAAGCATCCATTAGTATCCATTAAATTTTGGTCTCGTATTTATTATGGTCTAATTTTGGTCTCGTATTTATTATGGTCTAATTTTGGTCTCGTATTTATTATGGTCTAATTTTGGTCTCGTATTTATTATAGTCTAATTTTGGTCTCGTATTTATTATGGTCTAATTTTGATCTCGTATTTATTATAGTATAATTTTGGTCTCGTATTTATTATGGTCTAATTTTGGTCTCGTATTTATTATAGTCTAATTTTGGTCTCGTATTTATTATGGTCTAATTTTGGTCAATAAACTAGTTATTTTGTCTGAAAGTTTCGTCAAATGAAATGTCCTAACGGCTACACGGCTACACTTAACAATACACAGCGTCAGTTGGGTGACACACACCATACAGTTTTGTTACACACTACACCCTCACACAGCTTTGTTACACACACCTTTACAGCTGTGTTACACATCTCACGCTCACACAGCTTTGATACACACAACACTGTCAACACAGCTTTGTTACACACAGTTGCTACACACAGCTTTTTAACACACACACACAGCTTTGATACACACAACACTGTCAACACAGCTTTGTTACACACAGTTGCTACACACAGCTTTTTAACACACACACACACAGCTTTGATACACACAACACGCAGCTTTGATAAACACAACTTCGATGCACACAACACACAGCTTTGATATACACAACACACAGCTTTGTTGCACGCTACAGCAAGTTTCAACGGACATCTGTTTACACACAACACGATAAAGATAAGACTTTGTCACCACGACCAATACACACGGCCTTATTTTGATACAGACACAATACACAGCTACGTCATGCACAATACCCATTATGTTATCATGTTACACACAATACCCACTCAAACTGTGTTATCATGCTACACACAATACCCACTGTGTTCTCATGTTACACACAATACCCACTGTGTTATCATGTTACACACAATCCACTTCAGTTGTTAATCCAAGCTTAGCGTACACACATCAATGTTGGGTAAGCCTCCATAAGACAATGCCCACCCGTCCGTCCCATGACACGACAACACCAGCACCGTCACCGTAGCCGTCACGCATGAACTACAACAAAAAGCCACCAGTAGACTCAGCAGCAGTCCCCGCAGACTGTAGACGTTCTGCTTCGGTTATCACTGTTCTCACATCTAGGCCGGGCAAACAGTGACATCATCACAACGGCATTGTAATCCTTTTAGAAAACAGCTCGAACGGTTCGCGTCTGCCTCAGAGCAGAAATATGAAATGTCCAGAAATCACGGGGCGACCCCACTCAGACACCCCCCCCCCTTGTACTTGCCATTTTCGGGGTGGTGGCCCAGATGGGGGGGGGGAGGGGGGGGGGACTCCCATCACAACACCAGCCGAAAACAGCGCGAACGGTTCGCGGCTGCCTCAGAGCAGAAATATGAAATGTCCAGAAATCCCGGGGCGACCCCACTCAGACCCCCCCCCCCTTGTACTTGCCATTTTCGGGGTGGTGGCCCAGATGGGGGGGGGGAGGGAGGGTGGACTCTCATCACAACACAAGCCGAGACACACTCCTGACATTCGACCTTGACACAATGCCACTCTGTGCCAGGGACCAGGACTGCCGAATAGGAAAACGAGGAGAGGGTGGGTGGGGGGTTATACAAAGGGTTGAAGGGGAGGGTAGTCGGGACAAAGTACGACTGGGGTTGTCTCTCCTGGTTATCAATGAATGCGGCCAATGCCTGGAAGAGCCGGGACTGGGGAGGTTGGGGGGATCTGAATCAATAAAGAGCTTTGTAGATCAATAGTTGTGGGGGGAAGGGGGGGGGGGACTTTAAAAAAAAAAAACACGCACACACTTTTACGATAACTTTGCTTTACGTCTGGGAATTTCAAAAAACAAATGTTCTTAGTTTCATTTAACATTTTTGGTTGGCTTTGTACAATTTTCCCTTTAACTCAAGTAGACTGACAACAGCTGTGAAGAATGTGCCTGAAGAAGGTGGCTTTTAAAGTTCAGAGTGTAGATGCTCAGTCGTATGAGTAAAGTATTTACAGTGCTTTCAAATTGTTGACTCTTGTATATTGAATGGAGTCTTAACAATTCCGTTTCCCTAAATATGAGCAGTAATAATTGAATGATAGTAGGGTAAAAAATCGATCTGATTGAATGTGAACTGTGGGGCAATGAACGGCTTGTCACTAATTGGCTGTCAGGTGATGACTTTCCATGACTTTAAACAAAAATTATTATTGTTAGTATTAAAATTATTTATTGAATATTGTTACTCAAGCGTCATGGTGACGGCGGGTATGGGGGCGAGGGGGTTTGTTGACACAAAATGGGGTGAGGGGGCGTGTTGGCACAAAATGGGGTGAGGGGGCGTGTTGGCGCAAAGTGGCGTGAGGGGGTTTGTTGACACAAAATGGGGTGAGGGGGTTTGTTGACACAATATGGGGTGAGGGGGTTT
>CAXITT010000224.1:1067888-1079823 GCA_964033795.1 Lymnaea stagnalis
ACAAAATGGGGTGAGGGGGTTTGTTGGCCTACAATGGGGTGAGGGGGTTTGTTGACACAAAATGGGGTGAGGGGGTTTGTTGACATAAAATGGGGTAAGGGGGCTTGCTGACACAAAATGGGGTGAGGGGGGTTGCTAACCAGAAAAAGAAATCAATGATGTGTTCTATTTCTAAAAATCTATTCAAGCAAGTTAATCTGGGAAGCCAGCAGCAAGAGAGAGGGAGAGATCCTCTTATTGTGGGGAATAAATGAATATTTGCTGCCGGATTGGCCAAGGGAGTTGTTTAAGTTGACAGCTTCCTGGCAGCAAGAGAAGATAAATGGTGAACATAGAGCAGACGTGTGGGGCGAGTAGAAAAGACATGTGGGACGAGTAGAGAAGATGTGTGGGGGCGAATAGAGAAAACGTGTGGGGGCGAGTAGAGCAGGCGTGTGGGGTGAGTAGAGCAGACATGTGGGGCGAGTAGAGCAGGCGTGTGGGGCAAGTAGAGCAGTTGTGTGGGGTGAGTAGAGCAGTTGTGTGGGGCGAGTAGAGCAGTTGTGTGGGGTGAGTAGAGCAGTTGTGTGGGGCGAGTAGAGCAGTTGTGTGGGGCGAGTAGAGCAGTTGTGTGGGGTGAGTAGAGCAGTTGTGTGGGGTGAGTAGAGCAGTTGTGTGGGGTGAGTAGAGCAGTTGTGTGGGGTGAGTAGAGCAGACGTGTGGGGCGAGTAGGGCAGAATGGGAAGATGTGTATTGTTGTGTTTTGATGTGTATTGATGTGTTTTGATGTGTATTGATGTGTATTGATGTGTATTGATGTGTATTGATGTGTTTTGATGTGTATTGATGTGTATTGATGTGTATTGATGTGTATTGATGTGTATTGATGTGTATTGATGTGTATTGATGTGTATTGATGTGTATTGATGTGTATTGATGTGTATTGATGTGTATTGATGTGTATTGATGTGTTTTGATGTGTTTTGATGTGTATTGATGTGTTTTGATGTGTATTGATGTGTTTTGATGTGTATTGATGTGTTTTGATGTGTATTGATGTGTTTTGATGTGTATTGATGTGTATTGATGTGTATTGATGTGTTTTGATGTGTTTTGATGTGTATTGATGTGTATTGATGTGTATTGATGTGTTTTGATGTGTATTGATGTGTATTGATGTGTATTGATGTGTATTAATGTGTATTGATGTGTTTTGATGTGTATTGATGTGTTTTGATGTGTTTTGATGTGTATTGATGTGTATTGATGTGTTTTGATGTGTATTGATGTGTATTGATGTGTATTGATGTGTATTGATGTGTTTTGATGTGTATTGATGTGTTTTGATGTGTATTGATGTGTATTGATGTGTTTTGATGTGTATTGATGTGTTTTGATGTGTATTGATGTGTTTTGATGTGTATTGATGTGTTTTGATGTGTATTGATGTGTATTGATGTGTATTGATGTGTATTGATGTGTTTTGATGTGTATTGATGTGTATTGATGTGTTTTGATGTGTATTGATGTGTTTTGATGTGTATTGATGTGTATTGATGTGTATTGATGTGTTTTGATGTGTATTGATGTGTTTTGATGTGTATTGATGTGTATTGATGTGTATTGATGTGTATTGATGTGTATTGATGTGTTTTGATGTGTATTGATGTGTTTTGATGTGTATTGATGTGTATTGATGTGTATTGATGTGTATTGATGTGTTTTGATGTGTATTGATGTGTTTTGATGTGTATTGATGTGTATTGATGTGTTTTGATGTGTATTGATGTGTATTGATGTGTATTGATGTGTTTTGATGTGTATTGATGTGTATTGATGTGTGAGTTTTTGAATGATGTATATTAGCCAACGGTGTAGAGTAGAACAAACTGTGTGTGTGTGGGGGGGGGCGGTTGAGGGCGTGTATTAACATATAAAAACATGTAGTTCTATTGGACGGTGTATTTTATGTTGGGGGAAAAGCTGCCAGTCCGGTAAGTTATTTTAATAATAATAATAATAGATTCCAAAGGTGGTTGCTGAAGTAAAGGACGCCAGGAGTAGAAACACGTTATAAAATCGGAGAGTAGATGAAGAAAGCTAATATGAAAAGTCAGTTGACATTTGCCTAAGGAACGAATCTATCAATCTTTATTGTGCAAGTGTTATTGAACCATTGCAACGGCTCACACTTTTGATACGGCCACTAAAAATATGGTCAGGAGAGAATAAGGGCAAAGGTAATATACATTTTTTTTTTAATATTATATGATAAAAATAATAAGTAATATATCAGAAAGGTAATGAGAAAGGAATGTTTGATTTTTAAGCCATCATGTATTAAAGATGAGTGCGGTTGATTGCGTTTTATAGATTTTAGGGAAAGATGCGAGACGTCATGGAATAAAGCAACAGTGGGATAAAACCACAGGGGAATAAAGCCACAGTGGGATAAAGCCACAGTGGGATAAACCAGAGGGTAATTAAGTCACAGTGGAATAAAGCCACAGTGGAATAAAACCACAGTGGGATAAAGCCAGAGGGTAATTAAGTCACAGTGGAATAAAGCCACAGTGGAATAAAACCACAGTGGGATAAAGCCAGAGGTGAATTAAGTCACAGTGGAATAAAGCCACAGTGGAATAAAACCACAGTGGGATAAAGCCAGAGGGGAATTAAGTCACAGTGGAATAAAGCCACAGTGGAATAAAGCCACAGTGGGATAAAACCACAGGGGAATTAAGTCACAGTGGAATAAAGCCACAGTGGGATAAAGCCACAGTGGGATAAAACCACAGTGGGATAAAGCCACAGGGGAATTAAGTCACAGTGGACTAAAGCCACAGTGGGATAAAGCCACAGGGGAATTAAGTCACAGTGGAATAAAGCCACAGTGGGATAAAGCCACAGTGGGGGAATTAAGTCACAGGGGGATAAAGCCACAGTGGAATAAAGCCACAGTGGGATAAAGCCACAGGGGATTAAGTCACAGTGGAATAAAGCCACAGTGGAATAAAACTACAGTGGAATTAAGTCCCAGTGGAATAAAACCACAGTGGAATAAAACCACAGTGGGGGAAAAAAGCCACAGTGGAATAAAGCCACAGTGGAATAAAGCAACAGTGGAATTAAGTCACAGTGGAATAATGCCACAGTGGAATAAAACTACAGTGGGATAAAGCCAGAGGGGAATTAAGTCACAGTGGAATAAAGCCACAGTGGAATAAAACCACAGTGGGATAAAGCCAGAGGTGAATTAAGTCACAGTGGAATAAAGCCACAGTGGAATAAAACCACAGGGGGATAAAGCCAGAGGGGAATTAAGTCACAGTGGAATTAAGTCACAGTGAGATAAAGCAACAGTGGGATAAAACCACAGTGGGATAAAGCCGCAGGGTAATTAAGTCACAGTGAGATAAAGCTACAGTGGGATAACACCACAGTGGGATAAAGCCACAGGGGAATTAAGTCACAGTGGACTAAAGCCACAGTGGGATAAAGCCACAGGGGAATTAAGTCACAGTGGAATAAAGCCACAGTGGGATAAAGCCACAGGGGAATTAAGTCACAGGGGGATAAAGCCACAGTGGAATAAAGCCACAGTGGGATAAAGCCACAGGGGAATTAAGTCACAGGGGGATAAAGCCACAGTGGAATAAAGCCACAGTGGGATAAAGCCACAGGGGATTAAGTCACAGTGGAATAAAGCCACAGTGGGATAAAACCACAGGGGAATTAAGTCACAGTGGAATAAAGCCACAGTGGGATAAAGCCACAGTGGGATAAAGCCACAGGGGAATTAAGTCGCAGTGGACTAAAGCCACAGTGGGATAAAGCCACAGGGGAATTAAGTCACAGTGGAATAAAGCCACAGTGGGATAAAGCCACAGTGGGGGAATTAAGTCACAGGGGGATAAAGCCACAGTGGAATAAAACTACAGTGGAATTAAGTCCCAGTGGAATAAAACCACAGTGGAATAAAACCACAGTGGAATAAAACCACAGTGGGGGAAAAAAGCCACAGTGGAATAAAGCCACAGTGGAATAAAGCAACAGCGACAGTGGAATAAAACTACAGTGGATTTAAGTCCCAGTGGAATAAAACCACAGTGGAATAAAACCACAGTGGGGAAAAAAGCCACAGTGGAATAAAGCCACAGTGACAGTGGAATAAAGCCACAGTGGAATAAAGCCACAGTGGAGTAGAGCCACAGTGAAGGAGAAAGGGATTATGTTATGCTTCTGAAAAGTCCACAAATCTCAAGTTCGTAGGCCATCAAAAGGCGAGCAGTAGTGTGTCACTTTTCCAAGCTTTTTTTTTTTTTTCAAAATATAATTTTTAAAGTTAAAGACAAAATGCTTCTGTCTGTGATCACTAAGAACCAGACACCACATTGACAGCGTCAAGAAATATTAGCATATTTCACTGAACGGAATTTTACATTTGCAGGTGCATGACGTCATTCTTATTAAATCCCAATAAATAATCTCGGCCTAATGTTTTCCAATGAGTTCTGCGCATGAGCGATGGTGGTCAATTTCCCAGCCCGGCCAGCCGAAAGGGGGGATATATCATTGGTTTAGAAAGCAGTTCCGAAATGTTGGGTAACATGATGGCCAAAGGAAACAAAATAACGCATAACATAGTGGTTACAATCATGGACAAATCTGGTGGATTGCTGAAGCCGAGTTATCCGAATGAGTAAATGATATGGAGGAGAACTCATTCGTGGCTGCTAAACGTTTTTGTTTTTGAATCAGGAAGTAAAAATAAGAAAAAAAAGCATCTATACTATGCATTGCTGTCAAGTTTTCTATTGATGTTATTTTTGACTCAATTTTACTTTGAACTTCTATTAACAACATGCAAGATGAAAGACAAGAACTCATTAGCCTGACTACTCAGATACCTTTGTAAAGAAATAGTTTCTTTATTCCCAAGATAAATTTAAATTCGTATTACAATATAACAAAAGCACCCATTTAGCCGCCGCCCCCAAATTTCCGCTCGGGGCGGTCGCCCACTTCTCGCCCCCCCCCCACCCCCCAATAGATTCACTCCTGCATATACGAATCTAACAATGCATAACTTTATAGAACGTTTTGGATAACAAAGATTTTTTTTGTGTGTGCTTTGTTTGTCTTAATTCTTAGCAGACAACAAGTTCCGTTGCAGCACACTCCATTACAACACACTCCGTTACAAAAACACTCCATTAGAACACACTCCGTTACAAAAACACTCCGTTAGAACACACTCCGTTACAAAAACACTCCGTTAGAACACACTCCGTTACAAAAACACTCCGTTAGAACACACTCCGTTAAAAAACACTCCGTTAGAACACACTCCGTTACAGCCCAATCCGTTACAACAGTAACACACACCGTTAGTAAACACACCGTTACAGCACATTCCGTTAGTACACAATCCGTTACAATACACTCCGTTAGTACACACTCCGTTAGAACACACTCCGTTACAGCACACTCCGTTACAAAACACTCCGTTACAGCACACTCCGTTACAACACACTCCGTTAGTACACACTCCGTTACAACACACTCCGTTACTGCACACCCCGTTACAGCAGACTCCGTTACAACACACTCCGTTAGTACACACTCCGTTACAACACACTCCGTTACTGCACACCCCGTTACAGCAGACTCCGTTACAAAACACTCCGTTAGTACACACTCCGTTACAACACACTCCGTTACTGCACACCCCGTTACAGCAGACTCCGTTACAACACACTCCGTTAGTACACACTCCGTTACAACACACTCCGTTACTGCACACCCCGTTACAGCAGACTCCGTTACAACACACTCCGTTAGTACACACTCCGTTACAACACACTCCGTTACTGCACACCCCGTTACAGCAGACTCCGTTACAACACACTCCGTTAGTACACACTCCGTTACAACACACTCCGTTACTGCACACCCCGTTACAGCAGACTCCGTTACAACACACTCCGTTAGTACACACTCCGTTACAACACACTCCGTTACTGCACACCCCGTTACAGCAGACTCCGTTACAACACACTCCGTTAGTACACACTCCGTTACAACACACTCCGTTACTGCACACCCCGTTACAGCAGACTCCGTTACAACACACTCCGTTAGTACACACTCCGCTGCCACAGAGACCGTATTTGATGGAGCAAAAACAACAGCAACAACACAAAACAACAGCACCAACGCTGCCGTAGATGACACCAACACCGTGTCGCGTGTGCCGCCGTGAGTCAGCTCGTATCGAACTGCTCCCCCTGTCTCCCCCCCTCCCCACCCCCCAACCCCCCACCCCCCCCCAGACCGTTGGGTCGTTAACACAAAGGTTATCGAATTTCAGGAGCACGACGTCCTCCCCCCTCCCCCCCAAACCTCGAGCGCCCTCCCCTGCTCCCCCCCCCGTGACGTCCCAGCAGTTCCACGTCACTGCTCACTAATGAGCGAGTGCCCCAACCCATATCCCATTCCCCCCACCCCACTTTTTCGTGTTTCATTTTCGGTTAAGGAAAGATTGATGCCCCCCCCCCCCACACACACACAGTTGTGATCTCAAATGGATTGTGGGATGCAAAAAAAAAAGGGGGGGGGGCGGTGGTCATCAGCTACTAAGCTATCTGTAGTAGAAGTTACAGATACTCTCTCATATCTTAGCTATCTGTAGTAGAAGTTACAGATACTCTCTCATATCTTAGCTATCTGTAGTAGAAGTTACATATACTCTCTCATATCTTAGCTATCTGTAGTAGAAGTTACAGATACTCTCTCATGTCTTAGCTATCTGTAGTAAAAGTGACAGATACTCTCTCATATCTTAGCTATCTGTAGTAGAAGTTACAGATACTCTCTCATATCTTAGCTATCTGTAGTAGAAGTTGCAGATACTCTCTCATATCTTAGCTATCTGTAGTAGAAGTCACAGATACTCTCTCATATCTTAGCTATCTGTAGTAGAAGTTACAGATACTCTCTCATATCTTAGCTATCTGTCGTAGAAGTCACATATACTCTCTCATATACTGATATCTAAGCCCAACTGTAGCAGAAGTCAGAGATCCTCACTGATATCTAAGCCCAACTGTAGCAGAAGTCAGAGATCCTCACTGATATCTAAGCCCAACTGTAGCAGAAGTCAGAGATCCTCACTGATATCTAAGCCAACTGTAGCAGAAGTCAGAGATCCTCACTGATATCTAAGCCCAACTGTAGCAGAAGTCAGAGATCCTCACTGATATCTAAGCCCAACTGTAGCAGAAGTCAGAGATCCTCACTGATATCTAAGCCCAACTGTAGCAGAAGTCAGAGATCCTCACTGATATCTAAGCCCAACTGTAGCAGAAGTCAGAGATCCTCACTGATATCTAAGCCCAACTGTAGCAGAAGTCAGAGATCCTCACTGATATCTAAGCCCAACTGTAGCAGAAGTCAGAGATCCTCACTGATATCTAAGCCCAACTGTAGCAGAAGTCAGAGATCCTCACTGATATCTAAGCCCAACTGTAGCAGAAGTCAGAGATCCTCACTGATATCTAAGCCCAACTGTAGCAGAAGTCAGAGATCCTCACTGATATCTAAGCCCAACTGTAGCAGAAGTCAGAGATCCTCACTGATATCTAAGCCCAACTGTAGCAGAAGTCAGAGATCCTCACTGATATCTAAGCCCAACTGTAGCAGAAGTCAGAGATCCTCACTGATATCTAAGCCCAACTGTAGCAGAAGTCAGAGATCCTCACTGATATCTAAGCCCAACTGTAGCAGAAGTCAGAGATCCTCACTGATATCTAAGCCCAACTGTAGCAGAAGTCAGAGATCCTCACTGATATCTAAGCCCAACTGTAGCAGAAGTCAGAGATCCTCACTGATATCTAAGCCCAACTGTAGCAGAAGTCAGAGATCCTCACTGATATCTAAGCCCAACTGTAGCAGAAGTCAGAGATCCTCACTGATATCTAAGCCCAACTGTAGCAGAAGTCAGAGATCCTCACTGATATCTAAGCCCAACTGTAGCAGAAGTCAGAGATCCTCACTGATATCTAAGCCCAACTGTAGCAGAAGTCAGAGATCCTCACTGATATCTAAGCCCAACTGTAGCAGAAGTCAGAGATCCTCACTGATATCTAAGCCCAACTGTAGCAGAAGTCAGAGATCCTCACTGATATCTAAGCCCAACTGTNGGTGGAGGTGGCGGTGGGGGTGATTATGGTGGGGAGGGCAGAGATGATTGATCTTAGGGCGTCCTCCGTGTTAAAGGAATACTTCGGGTGGAGGTGGCGGTGGGGGGTGATTATGGTGGGGAGGGCAGAGATAATTGATCTTAGGGCGTCCTCCGTGTTAAAGGAATACTTCGGGTGGAGGTGGCGGTGGGGGGTGATTATGGTGGGGAGGGCAGAGATAATTGATCTTAGGGCGTCCTCCGTGTTAAAGGAATACTTGGGGTGGAGAACACACATTAGCATCATGAGTGTAAATGTACAGTAGAACCCGGTTATGTCGCCGGCCATATGTGGGGTGCCATATGTGGGGCGCCACTTTTCCGGATTATCCCGGAATTTCCGGATTCGTGAGGCTAAATATTTTTCAGCTCCGGATTTACGAGCTATTTTCTCTCGCTCCGGATTCGCCAGTTCAGTTTATTCAAATACAGAACGCCTATTCTGCAACAAGCGGGTTCGCTATAAATAGAACAGGTACTGCGACCTCTCTCTTTTGTTTGCAAGCCTATCGCTCATCGCTTCTTGCTGGGTCAAGTTAATTGCGCGGACAACGATAGTGTCATTTCATTTCAATACAACAGTTTGAAGTAGGCACGTTTCTGTTGTGGATAATTTTCAAAAGCCTGCGATTGGTGATAGGGATCGAGATAACCGAGGTTAAGAGGCGAATTTGGCCGCCTTTTGTGCTCGAGATATCAGGGTTCATTGACATAAAGAATCGACATAACCGATGAGAAAATGCTAAGACAAAGACAGAATTTGGCGGTTCCACTTCAAAAACGTCGACATGATAGTGTTGGCGAGTTAACCGAGGTCGAGATAAGCGAGTTCGATTGTATTTAAAAATAACAGTGATGTAAGAACTCGTTAGCATAAAATTTAAACAGAAAAATCACTTTGTGTTTTTAGAGCGATTTCCTGTCAAACACTTACAGCTAAATTCCTATGTCTTTTTTTTTTCCCCTTCAGTTCTGATTTCATTTGGATTTCTGAAAGACTTTCAGAAAAGTTCATTTTCAAACATTAACCTGTCTCGTTCTAATTATTTTTAGCGAATAGTTCGGCCAGTGGCGGCACTAGGAAGGCTGCGGGGGTGTTGGCCGCACTTGGAGGTGGGGTGGTGACACAAAATGGAAAATTTTAAAAATGTCCATAATGCGCTCCAGTCGGCTTAGAAACAGTTAAGTACGAGGACACTAGAGCAGTATTCCACCAGAGTAGTGTGCCACCAGAGAGTGTGCCACCAGAGCAGTATTCCACCAGAGCAGTGTGCCACCAGAGCAGTATGCCACCAGAGCAGTATTCCACCAGAGTAGTGTGCCACCAGAGCAGTATTCCACCAGAGTAGTGTGCCACCAGAGCAGTGTGCCACCAGAACAGGAAGCCATCAGTGTGTTAATGAGCAGTGTGCCACCATAGTAGTTTGCCATTAGAGCAGCGTGCCCCCAGAGTAGTTTGATATTAGAGCAGTGTGCCATTAGAGCAGTGTGTCATTAGAGCAGTGTGTCATTAGAGCAGCGTGTCATTAGAGCAGTGTGCCCCCAGTGCAGTGTGCCACCAAAACAGGGGAACAGGTTATCACCAGAACAGTGTGCCACCAGAGCAATAATAAGTCTTTGGTTGCTATAGGACAATTTGTTGTTATAGGACAATTTGTTGCTATAGGACAATTTGTTGCTATAGGACTATTTGTTGCTATAGGACTAATGGGGGTAACACTATTTTGGCTTATTTTAATGGGTTGCATTTTCGATCAACTGCCGAGGGTTATTTTTTCGTGGTTTGGGAAGAGGGGGGGGGGGGAGCATGGTCCGCACAAATTCTAGCTACGCATCTAGACGGCACCTAGCTACGCATCTAGATGGCACCTAGCTACGCATCTACACGGCACGTAGCTACGCATCTAGACGGCACCTAGCTACGCATCTAGACGGCACCTAGCTACGCATCTACACGGCACGTAGCTACGCATCTAGACGGCACCTAGCTACGCATCTAGACGGCACCTCGCTTCACGCGGTCGCTGCATCCTAACAGCGCTCCATACCGGTAATCTAGACAAGCAGAGCTTACATGGGGTACTAATGGAGTAACGTCTCTGGCCACCGGTGACGTAAGAAGAACGCCATTGTCAAATGACAAGACACACGTGTTCAAATAGTCAGGAGACCTGGGTCGGTAGAAGAAGTGGGACAGAAATTAAAAGTCGAGATTTGACCCAGACAGACAAAGAGACCAAGAAGCAGCCAGGAAAAGAAAAGACATAAAACCCATGTTTAAAAATGGGAAAAAGGGGGGGGGCGGTTAGGTAAGGTCAAATGGGGGGGGGGCGTGGTGAAATCAAAAGGGCGAAAGAGGTGGCGTTCAGGGATAGATCAATCCAGTGGCGTAGCTAGGGTAAGTGAAGACCGGGGCGCTTGACAGGATTTTTGCCGCCCCCCCCCAGGGGGAGTGGTGAAATCAAAAGGGCGAAAGAGGTGGCGTTCAGGGATAGATCAATCCAGTGGCGTAGCTAGGGTAAGTGAAGACCGGGGCGCTTGACAGGATTTTTGCCGCCCCCCCCCCTTTTAAAGAAAACAAATGAATGGACACGGTTTGCGGTTTGCGGAAACTGCCACCTCTCAAAAAAAAAAGAAAAATGCCCCCCCCCCCGGGGTTAACCGCCCCCTTCGCACACCTTCCTACGCCACTGGATGAATCCATTCCGTATTTTTTTAAATATACATTTGTTTTTTTATGGACATTTCTTGATAACCATAGATGGACTTTTTTTCTTTTTCTCTCTTGAATTAGTACATGTAGTTACGCAACAATACAGTCACACAGAGGCGTCAGGTATCAGACTGGGGGGGGGGGCGAGGGTGAGCTGCCCCCCCTCACACCCTTTTTATGAGGGGAGGGGGTTGACTTGGGGCGGTTGTCTTCAGTTCATATTGTTTAACATGACTGAACCCACCTTCCCACGGATGTGTTCTTGAGTGACCCGAGATCAAGTCTCCAGGTCATAATTTGAAATGTTTAAAAAATTCGTTAGCAATGACCTGGTTTAATCGTGGTGACCCATTTTTTTTATTTTAAATTTTGCACTGATTAGATACACTGAATGCAGACACCAGTGGGTTAAGAAGACATTGGATATGGATACAGGTTAAGGGGTTGGGTTTGGATAAAGTTAAGATACGGATTCAGGTTAAGAAGCTGGATTTGGATACAGGTTAAGACATTGGACATGGATACAGGGTGTAAGCAGTACCCCCTCAGGCCAGGAGGTCAACATTATGTCTGGGTTTTTCTCCATTATCGGAGCGGGAAATCCCGAACAGTCCCTCTCTCGTGTTTTCACAGAGAAAGTTAATAAAAACAGAGGAGTGGATTGCTTCTGTCACTTCGGTGTTAGACAATTAGCGTGAGCGGGAGGTGGGAGGCGGGTGGGGGGCTTGATGGGCCTGGTGGGCCTGGTGGGAGTGGTGGGCTGGAGCCTGTGTTCAAATCTATCAGGGGTCGTTCGTAAATTAAATCACGCTAAAAATGACCCCTGTCCTCCCCCCTGTCACGAAGTGTCCCAAATTCTTTACACCCCACCCCCCCCCTGTCACGAAGTGTCACAAATTCTAATACACCCCACCCCCCCTGTCACGAAGTGTACCAAATTCTTTACACCCACCCTCCCTGTCACGAAGTGTCACAAATTCTTTACACCCCACCCCCCCCCC
>CAXITT010000224.1:1080104-1093489 GCA_964033795.1 Lymnaea stagnalis
AAAAAAATAAAAAATTAAAAAAAAAAAAAAAAAAAAATAAAAAAACCGCGCCCCCCAAAATGTTTTTTCCCCCCCCCCCCCCCACTTCCCCTGTCCCAAAGTGTCACGAATTCTCGAACCCCCTCCTGTAATTTGCGAATGACCCCCTTACATGTTTATCAGCCTACACATTTACACTTTTTTAAAAACACATCCAACGCTCACTTGAAGGGAAATATTTTAAAGAAATGTTAACAGTGAAACAAAACTGACACAAAGAAAATAGTTATGAAACGTTTCTAAGTACCCCTATGGGTCTTCTTTGAAGGCTTTTCCTACAGTTAGTAGCATTACGAATAGCAGTATTAGTAGTATTATTTGTAGCCTTATTAGTACCCGTACAGTTATGACGACAGCACGCCGTGTTAAGTCTTCTACAGAAATGGGGATTTTAAAATAAAAACTTGCCTCGTTTGTTTTCACATTCAAAACGTGTGTCTTTTAATCTTAGTGTGTCTTTTAATCTAAGTGTGTCTTTTAATCTAAGTGTGTCTTTTAATCTAAGTCAAGTGTGTCTTTTAATCTAAGTGTGTCTTTTAATCTTAGTGTGTCTTTTAATCTAAGTCAAGTGTGTCTTTTAATCTAAGTGTGTCTTTTAATCTTAGTGTGTCTTTTAATCTTAGTGTGTCTTTTAATCTAAGTGTGTCTTTTAATCTAAGTGTGTCTTTTAATCTTAGTGTCTCTTTTAATTTTAGCGTATCTTTTAATTTTAGTGTATCTTTTAATCTAAGGGTGTCTTTTAATCTTAGTGTGTCTTTTAATCTAATTGTGCCTTTTAATCTTAGTGTGTCTTTTAATCTTAGTGTGTCTTTTAATCTAAGTGTGTCTTTTAATCTTAGTGTGTCTTTTAATTTTAGTGTATCTTTAAATCTTAATGTGTCTTTTAATATAAGTGTGTCTTTTAATCTTAGTGTATCTTTTAATCTTAGTGTGTCTTTTAATCTAAGTGTGTCTTTTAATCTTAGTGTGTCTTTTAATTTTAGTGTATCTTTTAATCTTGAGTGTCTTTTAATCTTAGAGTGTCTTTGAATCTAAGTGCGTCTTTTACTTGTGTCTTTCAATTTAAGTATGTCTTTTAATCAACTATGTCTTTCAATCTGTGTGTCTTTCAAAATAAGTGTGTCTTAATCTAACTGTGTCTTTTCATCTAAGTATGTCTTTTGATCTATGTGCATCTTTTAATCTAAGTGTGTCTTTTAATCCAAGTATCTTTAATCTATGTGTGTCTTTTAATCTAAGTGTGTCTTTTAATATATGTGTGTCTTTTAATATATGTGTGTCTTTTAATCTAAGTGTGTCTTTTAATCTACTTGTGTCTTTTAATCCAAGTATCTTTTAATCCAAGTGTCTTTTAATCTAACTGTGTCTTTTAATCTAAGTGCGTCTTTTAATTTAAGTGCGCCTTTTATCTAAATGTGTCTTTTAATCTATGTGTGTCTTTTAATCTAAGTGTGTCTTTTAATCTATGTGTGTCATTTAATCTAAGTGTGTCATTTAATCTAAGTGAATCTTTTAATCCAAGTATCTTTTAATCTAAATGTGTCTTTTAATCTAAGTGTGTCTTTTAATCTAAGTGTGTCTTTTAATCTAAGTTTGTCTTTTAATCTAAAGTGTGTCTTTTAATCTAAGTGTATCTTTCAATCTAAGTGTCTTTCAATCTAAGTGTGTCTATAATATAGTGTGTCTATAATATAAGTGCGTCTTTTAATCTAAACAACTCCTTTTATGAACATTTCAATCAATCTCATCATAGGAATGATCAAGTCAGTTACAACAATATCACTTTAGAATCAACACACACACACACTGATTTTAATGCAGAACAATAGACCAGCCTAATTTACACCCTCATCCTGCACACCATGGCCTAATATACAACCTTTTCCTGCAAACCACGACCTAATATACAACCTTATCCTGAAAACAACGGCCTAATATACAACCTTATCCTGCACACCACATCCTAATATACAACCCCATCCTGCACACCACTGCCTAATATACAACCCCATCCTGCACACCACGACCTAATATACAACCCCATCCTGCACACCACGGCCTAATATACAACCCCATCCTGCACACCACATTCTAATATACAACCCCATCCTGCACACCACAGCCTAATATACAACCTCATCCTGCACACCACGGCCTAATATACAACCTCATCCTGCACACCACATTCTAATATACAACCCCATCCTGCACACCACAGCCTAATATACAACCCCATCCTGCACGCCACGGCCTAAAATACAACTTCATCCTGCACACCACTGCCTAATATACTACCCCATCCTGCACACCACATTCTAATATGCAACTCCATCCTGCAAACCACAGGCTAATATACAACCTCATCCTGAACACCACATTCTAATATACAACCCCATCCTGCAGACCACTGCCTAATATACAACCTCATCCTGCAACCAACATTCTAATATACTACCCTGTCCTGCAGACCACGGCCTAATATACAACCTCATCCTGCACACCACAGCCTAATAAACAACCCCATCCTGCACACCATGGCCTAATATACAACACCATCCTGCACACCACATGCTATACAACCTCATCCTGCACACCACAGCCTCATATATACAACCCTATCCTGCACACCACAGCTTAATATACAAGCTCATCTTGCAAACCACATTCTAATACACAACCTCATCCTGCACACCACATTCTAATATACAACCTCATCCTGCACACCACTGCCTAATATACAACCTAATCCTGCACACCACAGCCTAATATACAACCCCATCATGCTCAACACAACCTGATATACAACCCCATCCTGCACACCTCGGCCTAATATACAACTTCATCCTGCACACCACGGCCTAATATACAACCCCATCCTGCACACCACTGCCTAATATACAACCCCATCCTGCACACCACAGCCTATTATACAACCCCATCCTGCAAACCACATTCTAATATAAAACCCCATCCTGCACACCACAGCCTAATATACAACCCCATCCTGCACACCACATTCTAATATACAACCCCATCCTGCACACAACAGCCTAATATACAACCCAATCCTGCACACCACGGCCTAATATACAATCCCATCCTGCAGGCCACGGCCTAAAATACAACCCCATCCTGCACACCACATTCTAATATACAACCCCATTCTACAGACCACTGCCTAATATACTACCCCATCCTGCAGACCACGGCCTAATATACAACCTCATCCTGCACTCAATGACCTAATATACAACCTCATCCTGCACACCACAGCCTAATAAACAACCCCATCCTGCACACCACAGCCTCATATATACAACCCCATCCTGCACACCACAGCCTCATATATACAACCCCATCCTGCAGACCACTGCCTAATATACAACCCTATCCTGCACACCACAGCTTAATATACAACCTCATCCCGCACACCACATTGTAATATACAACCTCATCCTGCACACCACAGCCTAATATACAACCTCATCCTGCACACCACATTCTAATACACAACCTCATCCTGCACAGCACATTCTAATATACAACCTCATCCTGCACAGCAATTCTAATATACAACCTCATCCTGCACACCACGGCCTAATATACAACCTCATCCTACACACCACAGCCTATTATACAACCCCATCATGCTCACCACAGCCTAATATACAACCCCATCCTGCACACCACGGCCTAATATACAATCCCATCCTGCACACCACGGCCTAATATACAACCACTTCCTGCACACCACGGCCTAATATACAACCCAATCCTGCACACCACTGCCTAATATACAACCCCATCCTGCACACCACTGCCTAATATACAACCCCATCCTGCACACCACGGCCTAATATACAACCTCATCCTACACACCACAGCCTAATATACAACCCCATCCTGCACACCACGGCCTAATATACAACCCCATCCTGCACACCACGGCCTAATATACAACCCCATCCTGCACACCACGGCCTAATATACAACCCCATCCTGCACACCACGGCCTAATATACAACCCCATCCTGCACACCACTGCCTAATATACAATCCCATCCTGCACACAACGGCCTAATATACAACCTCATCCTACACACCACGGCCTAATATACAATCCCATCCTGCAAACTTGAGCCTAATATACAATCCATCCTGCACACCACGGCCTAATATACAACCTCATCCTGCACACCACGGCCTAATATACAATCCCATCCTGCACACCACAGCCTAATATACAACCCCATCCTGCACACCACGGCCTAATATACAACCTCATCCTGCACACCACAGCCTAATATACAATCCCATCCTGCACACCACAGCCTAATGTACAACCCCATCCTGCACACCACGGCCTAATATACAACCTCATCCTGCATACCACGGCCTAATATACAACCCCATCCTGCACACCACTGCCTAATATACAACCCCATCCTGCACAACACGGCCTAATCAACAACTCATCCTGCACACCACGGCCTAATATACAACCCCATCCTGCACACCACAGCCTAATATACAACCCCATCCTGCACACCACAGCCTAATATACAACATCATCCTGCACACCATGGCCTAATATACAACCCCATCCTGCACACCACTGCCTAATATACAACCCTATCCTGCACACCACGGCCTAGTATACAACCTCATCCTGCACACCACATTGTAATATACAACCTCATCCTGCACACCACGGCCTAATATACAACCCCATCCTGCACACCACGGCCTAATATACAACCCCATCCTGCACACCATGGCCTAATATACAACCCCATCCTGCACACCACGGCCTAATATACAACCCCATCCTGCACACCACGGCCTAATATACAACCCCATCCTGCACACCACGGCCTAATATACAACCCCATCCTGCACACCACGGCCTAATATACAACCCCATCCTGCACACCACGGCCTAATATACAACCCCATCCTGCACACCACGGCCTAATATACAACCCCATCCTGCACACCACGGCCTAATATACAACCCCATCCTGCACACCACGGCCTAATATACAACCCCATCCTGCACACCACGGCCTAATATACAACCCCATCCTGCACACCACGGCCTAATATACAACCCCATCCTGCACACCACGGCCTAATATACAACCCCATCCTGCACACCACGGCCTAATATACAACCCCATCCTGCACACCACGGCCTAATATACAACCCCATCCTGCACACCACGGCCTAATATACAACCCCATCCTGCACACCACGGCCTAATATACAACCCCATCCTGCACACCACGGCCTAATATACAACCCCATCCTGCACACCACGGCCTAATATACAACCCCATCCTGCACACCACGGCCTAATATACAACCCCATCCTGCACACCACGGCCTAATATACAACCCCATCCTGCACACCACGGCCTAATATACAACCCCATCCTGCACACCACGGCCTAATATACAACCCCATCCTGCACACCACGGCCTAATATACAACCCCATCCTGCACACCATGGCGTAATATACAACCCCATCCTGCACACCACAGCCTAATATACAACCCCATCCTGGACACCACGGCCTAATATACAACCCCATCCTGCAAACCATGGCCTAATCAACAACCCCATCCTGCACTCCACAGCCTAATATACAACCCCATCCTGCACACCACTGCCTAATATACAACCCCATCCTGCACACCACAGCCTAATATACAACCCCATCCTGAAAACCACGGCCTAATCAACAACCCCATCCTGCACACCATGGCGTAATATACAACCCCATCCTGCACACCACAGCCTAATATACAACCCCATCCTGCACACCACAGCCTAATATACAACCCCATCCTGCACACCACGGCCTAATCAACAACCCCATCCTGCACACCACTGCCTAATATACAACCCCATCCTGCAAACCACTGCCTAATATACAACCCCATCCTGCACACCACTGCCTAATATACAACCCCATCCTGCACACCACTGCCTAATATACAACCCCATCCTGCACACCACGGCCTAATATACAACCTCATCCTACACACCACAGCCTAATATACAACCCAGGCCTAATATACAACCCCATCCTGCACACCACGGCCTAATATACAACCCCATCCTGCACACCACGGCCTAATATACAACCCCATCCTGCACACCACGGCCTAATATACAACCCCATCCTGCACACCATGGCCTAATATACAACCCCATCCTGCACACCACGGCCTAATATACAACCCCATCCTGCACACCACAGCCTAATATACAACCCCATCCTGCACACCACGGCCTAATATACAACCCCATCCTGCACACCACTGCCTAATATACAACCCTATCCTGCACACCACGGCCTAGTATACAACCTCATCCTGCACACCACCACATTGTAATATACAACCTCATCCTGCACACCACGGCCTAATATACAACCCCATCCTGCACACCACGAACTAATATACAACCCCATCCTGCACACCATGGCCTAATATACAACCCCATCCTGCACACCATGGCCTAATATACAACCCCATCCTGCACACCACGGCCTAATCAACAACCCCATCCTGCACACCACATTGTAATATACAACCTCATCCTGCACACGACATTCTAATATACAACCCCATCCTGCACACCCCAGCCTAATAAACAACCCCATCCTGGACACCACGGCCTAATATACAACCCCATCCTGCAAACCACGGCCTAATCAACAACCCCATCCTGCACACCACAGCCTAATATACAACCCCATCCTGCACACCACATTCTAATATACAACCTCATCCTGCACACCACATTCTAATATACAACCCCATCCTGCACACCACGGCCTAATCAACAACCCCATCCTGCACACCACGGCGTAATATACAACCCCATCCTGCACACCACAGCCTAATATACAACCCCATCCTGCACACCACAGCCTAATATACAACCCCATCCTGCACAGCACATTCTAATTGACAACCTCATCCTGCACACCACAGCCTAATATACAACCTCATCCTACACACCACAGCCTAATATACAACCCCATCATGCTCACCACAGCCTAATATACAACCCCATCCTGCACACCACGGCCTAATATACAATCCCATCCTGCACACCACGGCCTAATATAAAACCCCATCCTGCACACCACGGCCTAATATACAACCCCATCCTGCATACCACTGCCTAATATACAACCCCATCCTGCACACCACTGCCTAATATACAATCCCATCCTGCACACCACGGCCTAATATACAACCTCATCCTACACACCACAGCCTAATATACAACCCCATCCTGCACACCACGGCCAAATATACAACCCCATCCTGCACACCACTGCCCAATATACAACCCCATCCTGCACACCACGGCCTAATATACAACCCCATCCTGCACACCACGGCCTAATATACAACCCCATCCTGCACACCACGGCCTAATATACAACCCCATCCTGCACACCACGGCCTAATATACAACCCCATCCTGCACACCACGGCCTAATATACAACCCCATCCTGCACACCACGGCCTAATATACAACCCCATCCTGCACACCACGGCCTAATATACAACCCCATCCTGCACACCACGGCCTAATATACAACCCCATCCTGCACACCACGGCCTAATATACAACCCCATCCTGCACACCACGGCCTAATATACAACCCCATCCTGCACACCACGGCCTAATATACAACCCCATCCTGCACACCACGGCCTAATATACAACCCCATCCTGCACACCACGGCCTAATATACAACCCCATCCTGCACACCACGGCCTAATATACAACCCCATCCTGCACACCACGGCCTAATATACAACCCCATCCTGCACACCACGGCCTAATATACAACCCCATCCTGCACACCACGGCCTAATATACAACCCCATCCTGCACACCACGGCCTAATATACAACCCCATCCTGCACACCACGGCCTAATATACAACCCCATCCTGCACACCACGGCCTAATATACAACCCCATCCTGCACACCACGGCCTAATATACAACCCCATCCTGCACACCACGGCCTAATATACAACCCCATCCTGCACACCACGGCCTAATATACAACCCCATCCTGCACACCACGGCCTAATATACAACCCCATCCTGCACACCACGGCCTAATATACAACCCCATCCTGCACACCACGGCCTAATATACAACCCCATCCTGCACACCACGGCCTAATATACAACCCCATCCTGCACACCACGGCCTAATATACAACCCCATCCTGCACACCACGGCCTAATATACAACCCCATCCTGCACACCACGGCCTAATATACAACCCCATCCTGCACACCACGGCCTAATATACAACCCCATCCTGCACACCACGGCCTAATATACAACCCCATCCTGCACACCACTGCCTAATATACAACCCCATCCTGCACACCACGGCCTAATATAAAACCTCATCCTACACACCACAGCCTAATATACAACCCCATCTTGCACACCCCAGCCTAATATACAACCCCATCCTGGACACCACGGCCTAATATACAACCCCATCCTGCAAACCACGGCCTAATCAACAACCCCATCCTGCACACCACTGCCTAATATACAACCCCATCCTGCACACCACTGCCTAATATACAATCCCATCCTGCACACCACCACCTAATATACAACCCCATCCTGCACACCACTGCCTAATATACAACCCCATCCTGCACACCACGGCCTAATATACAACCCCATCCTGCACACCACGGCCTAATATACAACCCCATCCTGCACACCACTGCCTAATATACAACCCCATCCTGCACACCACGGCCTAATATACAACCCCATCCTGCACACCACGGCCTAATATACAACCCCATCCTGCACACCACAGCCTAATATACAACCCCCACCACCCCCCCCCCTCCACTGCCCCTTCTTAAAATAAAAATAATAAAAAAGGGAATGTTCTACAAAAATCGATTACCGGAAATTTGATCGAAAGAAATTTCATCGACGGTTAATTGACCGACGGAAATTTGATCTAAGTGAAATTTGTTCGAATCATTTTTTTTTTCAGTTCACGCGCTAAAATTTTCGTCAAATTTCTGTTTGAACGCCCTATACTATATACTTAAACAATAGTAATGCATTCAAAAAGAAATTTAAAGCAAAATTTTAACTAAACACTGAAAAAAAAGTTTTGACCAAATTACCGTTCGATCAAATTTAAAATGCATGTCGATCAATTTACCGGCAACGAAATTTCTTTCGACCAAATTTCCGGATAGGAAGAAAAAATCTCATCTCATTATGGACGCCCGTGTCCTCAAACAATGGTAACAACAATGACCCAGCAATGATGTCAGCTTTTGGTCATGAGCACTCACAGCCGCACGGGTCAACGACGGCAGCCGGCAGCAGGTAGCAAGTTAAGCATCGAAACTGTCAGAGTAGCACGGCCATACGTCAGGACAGCGAGGTCAACTTGCCTGAATGAACTGACCAGAGGATAATGAACAACACGCTTTGACGATAACAGCGGTTCTCAACCTGTGGGTTGCGACCCCTTTGGAGGATCCAACGAACCTTTCACAGGGGTCGCTTAAGACCATCGAAAGACAAATATAAATTAAAATTATGAAGTAGCAACGAAAATATTATTTTGGTTGGGGGGTGGGGTCGCCACAACATGTATTAAAGGGTCATAGATTAGGAAGGTTGAGAACCACTGAACAATAATGCATCATCAGGACAGTGTTATCCATAACTCTGAAGACGAGTACGCTACTAACGGTAACGAGACGTGATTAGTCATTTAAGACCGTACTACGTAGCTGCTGTCTATGCTTCCATAAACGTGCCTCAGATAAATGTCTTTCAAAACATATAGAGTAGAAGTAGAAGTACACTATCAAATATGGATGGATTGTTTCAACAAAATATTACGACACATGAATGATGAACAGAAGATTTTCTTAAACAAATTTCAACAAACTTGAGAAACGGACACTCACCAGAACATGGTAACACATTAATGACACTCACCAGAACATGGTAACACATTAATGACACTCACCAGAACATGGTAACACATTAATGACACTCGCCAGAACATGGTAACACATTAATGACACTCACCAGAACATGGTAACACATTAATGACACTCACAAGAACATGGGAACATATTGCTCACTGACACTCACCAACACATGCTAACACATTCATGACGCACTGACCAACATCATGGTAACACGTTGCGCACTGACCAACACCATGGTAACACACTACGCTCTGACCAACAAGGTTAATTCATTACGCACTGACCAACACCATGGTAACACATCACATACTAACACTCACGTGGCAACACGCTACTCACTGACACTTACCAACATATTTCTAAGTCCAGACACCATGTAAGAAAGCGTTGCAACACGCTGTGATTAACGTCAAGGCGTGTAGCGCCACCACCGCCATCATCATCATCAACACATCAGATGCCACACAAAGAAGCGAAGAGAAGGGGGGCGACTCGCCCGCCGACAAGCACCCAGAAACTCTGGCACCGTTACACGTTAGGTCATTAGAAATTCTAGCCGCGGGCGGCTACCGTGCGGCGTTCGACGACAGAGTGGTTGCCAGGAAAGGGTTGAGGGGGGGGGGAGAGAAATGGTGTGTGTGTGTGGGGGGGGAGGGGGAGGTCAGAGATGCAGCAGTTTCCAAGTGGTGGCTGATACCGTGGACCAAAACGCGGCTTCCGAAATCAATACCTGACATGTGAAGGGGTTGACCTGGAGGAATATAGAACAGTGAGCCACATGGAAAAGCAGCCGACACATCACGTGTGACAGAAGTGCTGACAACGACAAGGATGTTAACTGGAAACTGGTTATTATGTGTGTGTGTGGGGGGGGGTGGGGGGTTGAAACCGAACACCGGTAGTTGATTTTCGGTATCCCGATACAGAATTTCAAAAAAAATTTTGTTTAAACAGAATTTCAAAATTTCAGAATTTTTATTTTTCAATAAGCACGAATATAAAGATACGTTCGAAGTTCCAGGAAGGTCTCTCCCGAAAGTAGTTGAGATGAATGCCCTTTGGTGTGGAAATCGGAGAGCGTATTGTTTGAGCACAGGCGTAGTGTGCCGCGGGTTAACACGTTGGCGTGTGTACAGCAGTCATCAAGGCAAACGTTCGATAATAATTACTGGCGTAGGTAAGGGGCTGTGGGGGCGCGGTTCCACCCCGGGGCGCCGCGGGCGATACTTTTTCTTCATATTTAGGGGAGGCATTTTAGCAAACTGAGGAGGTTTTTTTAAGGGGGCGGCAAAAATGTTGCAACTGGCCCGGGCGGCACTTAGACTAGGTACGCCACTGATAATAACATTAGTAATTGCTGTATTTATTTTATATACAGTAACTGTGGTTCCAGCCAGAAGTCAGATCAGTGTAGTAAATAAATACAATAATTGTATTGACATCAAAATTATGGCTGATCCTGATGACAAATCTGATGTCAGGGGAACAAAAAAGTACCACAAGGTGCCCTGGGGTTGGGTGGTGCAATTACCACACGGTGCCCTGGGGTTTGGTGGGGCACGTAGCACACGGTGCCTTAGGGTTTGCTGTGGCATCTACCACATGGTGCCCTGTGGTTTGGTGAGGCAACTACCACACGGTGCCCTGGGGTTTGGTGTGGCATCTACCACACGGTGCCCTGTGGTTTGGTGTGGCAACTACCACACGGTGCCCTGGGGTTTGGTGTGGCAACTGCCATACGGTGCCCTGGGGTTTGGTGTTGAAACTACCACACGGTGCCCTGGGGTTTCGTTGGGCAATTACCACACGGTGCCCTGCGGTTTGGTGTGGCAACTACAACAGGGTGTCCTGGGGTTTGGTGTGGTACCTACCACATGGTGCCCTGGGGTTTGGTGTGGCAACTACCACACGGTGCCCTGTGGTTTGGTGTGGCAACTACCACATGGTGTCCTGGGGATTTGATGTGGTACCTACCACATGGTGTCCTGGGGTTTGGTGTGGCAACTACCACTCGGCGCCCTGGGGTTTTGGTGTGGCGGGTCATGTGCTGGATCCAAACTGCGATATCAAAATGACGAGACCGTGGCTTTTCATCTCTAAAAATAGATTTCTACTTCCGCTTACGGGCTTGCAAAAGTCTGTCGAAATATAGTCATGTGGTGCAGCCAGTTCAAATGTTTTGTAAAAATAACCAAATCCGGTTTTCTAACAACGAAAACCAGTGTGTCCAAAAATCCGGTTTAACATCCCTTGACAGAAAAGGACGGCACAAGCCAACAGTTGTACCATGATGTACTTACGTATACGAGTACAGCTATCCGTGTGTGACACGAACTGCCACGCCATGTTTGTACCAGTCATTTTTTTACATGCCATTGTGTAGCGTACTCAAACATAGAAAGCTTACAAAATACTTACAGGAGAGCGTCGATTTTCCGATTTTCGATTTCCGAACCGTCAGTTATCCGAACTGCATCTGCATTTTCAAAGTCTTTCTAGTCGCAAGTTTATGGCGCTTGTAAGTTGGTGGCTTTGTAGCGTAAGTGTTGTTGTCACACGTGACCCTCTCACTCGGTCGATTCAGTGCGCCCCGTGCTGACGTGTAAGGTCACATCTGAGTTGGATGACACAGAGCTACATGAGTGGGTGAGTGCGTGTGTGATAATGTATGCATTAGAATCAGTTATCTTAAAACAAGAAAATCAAACAATGGATCTCCACCAACATTTGACATGGTCACCAATGTTCCCTTTAAGCTGCGCGGCCGCGCAGTAATCTCACAGACCCCGCGCAGAAGTTTTGAGTACCGCGCAGCTAATGTCCAATTAAGTGTGTGTTTGTGTCTGTAGGCTGTAAATTTTGCGCACAAAAAAATTGATGCTGTAAAAATTTGCACACAAATTTATGATTTTGCACACGAACCAACAAACCTTTGAGGGAACATTGATGGTCACACCCCCTGACCTTGTTCCTGGTCAGTTTTCGGTCAACATCCCCTCAACCCATAAGTTGTCATTTTTATTTTAAAAAATTTTCAACTGTGGAGAATAACGCTAAAATAATATAAGAGCGTTGGACTGCGATAAACCTTTCAAGTAGATGAATTAGACGGACACAATTTGTGTCAATAAAGCCATCCATACATGTTCAGCTTGAATGATGATTTTACAGAATGGAAATGTGAACGTTTTGGCAAATGCCTTCATCACTACGAACAACAACAAAAACAAAACAAACAAAAAAAAAAAAAAAAAAAAAAAAAAAAAAAAAAAAAAAAAAAAAATAAAAAAAAAAAAAAAAA
>CAXITT010000225.1:7485-38670 GCA_964033795.1 Lymnaea stagnalis
GAGGGTGAGTGGAGACAAGGGGTGAATTGAGGGTGAGTGGAGACAAGGGGTGAATTGAGGGTGAGTGGAGACAGGTGGTGAAGTGAGGGTGAGTGGAGACAAAGGGTGAATTGAGGGTGAAGTAGAGACAGGGGGTGAATTGAAAGTGAGTAGAGACAAGGGGTGAATTGAGGGTGAATGGAGACAGTGGGTGAAGTGAGGCTGAAGTAGACACAGGGGGTGAATTGAGGGTGAGTGGAGACAGGTGGTGAAGTGAGGGTGAGTGGAGACAGGGGGTGAAGTGAGGGTGAGTGGAGACGGGGGGTGAAGTGAGGGTGAAGTGGAGACAGTGGGTGAAGTGAGCGTGAAGTGGAGACAGGGGGAGAAAGTGAGGGTAAGTGGAGACAGTTGGTGAAGTGAGGGTGAAGTGGAGACAGGGGGTGAAGTGAGGGTGAGTGGAGACAGTTGGTGAAGTGAGGGTGAAGTGGAGACAGGTGGTGAAGTGAGGGTGAGTGGAGACAGGTGGTGAAGTGTGGGTGAGTGGAGACAAGGGGTGAATTGAGGGTGAAGTAAAGACAGGGAGTGAATTGAGGGTGAGTGGAGACAAGGGGTGAATTGAGGGTGAGTGGAGACAAGGGGTGAATTGAGGGTGAGTGGAGACAGGTGGTGAAGTGAGGGTGAGTGGAGACAAAGGGTGAATTGAGGGTGAAGTAGAGACAGGGGGTGAATTGAAGGTGAGAGGAGACAAGTGGTGAATTGAGGGTGAGTGGAGACAGGGGTGAAGTGAGAGTGAGAGGAGACAAGGGGTGAATTGAGGGTGAGAGGAGACAAGGGGTGAATTGAGGGTGAGTGGGGACAGGGGTGAAGTGAGGGTGAGTGGAGACAGGGGTGAAGTGAGGGTGAAGTGGAGACAGGGGGTGAAGTGAGCGTGAAGTGGAGAAGGGGGGAGAAAGTGAGGGTAAGTGGAGACAGTTGGTGAAGTGAGGATGAAGTGGAAACAGGTGGTGAAGTGAGGGTGAAGTGAGCGTGAGTGAAGAGAATTTTCGTTAAAAGAGGGGGAGGTTTGAGTGAATTCTTAGGTTAGCTTTTCCATAATGCATAGACCTAAGTGTGTGAGGGGGGAAAGATGGAGTTCTTGTGAATGTTTATTGACCAACTATTTATTGTGTCGGACAGTCCATTATTAATGTTTCGTTAATTGGGGCCATTCCTTAATCAGGATGTATGGCAAAGAATCATCAATCTAAGCTCAATCGGGAAAATTTAGCAGGTGTGGCAAGTGGCGACGAAGCTAACTATACATAGTTAGCTGACCCACGCCGGCCATTAGGGGACGAGCAAATTTTGCCACACATGTGGCTTATTGTGGTGGAATAAAGTTTCTCAATTTATTTACAGCAGCCCTAATCTGATTTAAATGTATAATGGACGAGAGCACGACATAGTGTGGCGTTGTACTTTAAAAAAATAAAGTTTCCGGTGGAGTGTGGGGAGGAGTGTGGTGGAGTGTGAGGTGCGGTGGGATGGAGTGTGGGTGGAACGTGGGGTGGAGTGTGGGTGGAACGTGGGGTGGAGTGTAGACTGTAGTTTGGCGTGGAGTGTGGGGGTTAAACCCGGGGCCGGAGTGTAAGCGTAGTGTGGGGAGGAGTGTTGGATGATGTGTGGGTCTGGAGTTAAAGGAATAGTGTGGGGTGGAGTGTGGGGTGGAGTGTGGGGTGGAGTGTGGGGTGGAGTGTGGGGCTGGAGTTAGTGGGGTAGTGGGGGGGGGAGTGTGGGGTGGAGTGTGGGGTGGGGGGTGGGGGGGGAGGTGGGGGCGGAGTGTGGGGTGGAGTGGGGGAGTGTGGGGGTAGTGTGGGGAGGAGTGTTGGGTGATGTGGGGGGCTGGAGGTAAGGGAATAGGGTGGGGTGGAGGGGGGGGTGGGGTGTGGGGTGGAGTGTGGGGTGGAGTGTGGGGCTGGAGTTAGTGGCGTAGTGTGGGGTGGAGTGTGGAGTGGAGTGTGGGATGGTGTGTGGGGCTGGAGTTAGTGGCGTAGTGTGGGGTAGAGTGTGGGATGGTGTGTGGGGATGAAGTTAGTGGGGTAGTATGGGGTGGAGTGTGGGGTGGAGAGCGGGATGGTGTGTGGGGCTCGAGGTAGTGGCATAGTGTGGGTTGGAGTATCGGATGGTGTGTGTGGCTGGAGTGTGGGGCTGGAGGTAGTGGCATAGTGTGGGGTGGAGTGTGGGGTGTAGTGGAGAATGGAGGTGAGTTGCGAGGTGAGTGTGGAGTTGAAATCTGTGCGAATTGTGGGGTAGAGTGTAGGGCGGGGTTAGGACAGTGGGGATGTGAGTAAGCTTGAGATCGAGACAAAACAACCAGCGATGTCAAAAATCATTTGAGAAAATGTGGGGCATGCTGGGGAGTGGGGTGGGTGGAGGGAATAGAACATTTTTACTTCCCTTGAATACCACTGGCAAGAACAATGAGGACGAAGGTGTGAAATTTATAACTGAGTGAGTTTCTCCTGACATTTAGAGTGTGGAACAGCAAGGGTATCGAAAGAGTATCGGAAAGGAGTTCATTTATAGGTTGGGCCGGGGGAGGGTGGATTGAGAAGTGTTGTGATGGCACTGGAGTGGAGACACTATGTTGGGTTGTCATGAAATAGCTGGCAATTAGAAGATGTCAAGCAGATATGTGTCGACTTTGTTTACAACACGGCGCTCACCTACAAATCCAGGGTGTCTCAAGTGAACAATTGATGAATGTCAGAGTGTCTCAAGTGAACAACTGATGAATGTCATAGTGTCTCAAGTGAACAGTTGATAAATGTCAGAGTGTCTCAAGTGAGCAGTTGATGGATGACATCTGTGATGAATGTCAAGAGTCTCTAAAGTGAACAGTTAATGAATGACAAGTGTAATCAATGTCAGAGTGTCTCAAGTGAACAGTTGATGGGTGACATCTGTGATGAATGTCGGGTGTCTCAAGTAAACAGTTGATGGGTGGATGACATTTGTGGTGAATGTCAAATGTGTAACAAGTGAACAGTTGATGAATGTCAGAGTGTCTCAAGTGAACAGTTGATGAATTTCAGAGTGTCTCAAGTGAACAGTTGATGAATGTCAGAGTGTCTCAAGTGAACAGGTGATAAAAGACATCTGTAATGAACGACGTGAGATGATAGGAACTGCCAACATATAAGAACTGATCAAAACAACAGTACTGCTATCTAAGCTCTCAATACATTGCCCATTTTTCATAACGACTTATGTATGATTGTATATATATATATATATATATATATATATATATATGCGTGTGCATGTGAGAGATAGAGTGTGTGTATGTGAGAGAGAGAGAGAGAGAGAGAGAGAGAGAGAGAGAGAGAGAGAGAGAGAGAGGGGGGGACGAAAGAGCGAGAGAGAGAGAGAGAGAGAAAAAAGGTGCACTGTGTTTGGAAATGCACGCTAAGTAAGTTACCAAATAAATCATAAAAGAAAAAAAAAATTGTCCAAAGTTGAAACTCACACCTGATTTTTTACAAACAAATTTTTAAAGTTCGTTTATTCAAGTAACTGTTTTTTTTTTTGTTGTTTTTTGTTTTTTTGTTTGTGTATTTTTGTGTATTTTTTTTTTCCTCCACAGCACTTAAAATAAAATCAGTAGGTCATTAAATAACTGTAATTTCATAATTTACGTCATAAGGGGCTCCAGACCCACAGTACAGATTTTCGTACGCTTAACGCATTAATGAACCAGCAATTCAAACTGTTTGTTTTGAGCCCAACGCTAAACGTTGATGGGAAAACTAAAGCTGAGATAGATTGACCGATGCACCTTAAAAAAAGAAAAAGAAACGAAAATCGTTAACAATTTTATTGACTAGCAGGTTGTGCGACCAAGATTCGAAGGACGCTTAGAATAATAAAAACAAACTGTTTTTTCCCATTTCAGTAATAAATTGATATAAATGAAATATTTAGGGAACGTATGTACTCCCCCACCTCTCATCCCAGCAAGTCAAACGATGAAGGGAGATAACTGTTTTACTTCCAAAATTCTAAATTTTAACATAGTTATTTCCCCTGTATATTAATGGGGCCTCATATTATTCCTTCTCCCCTCCTTTCATATATACATTTATAAACATATGAACGAATATCTCCGGTAAAGGTAATGGTTGATGCTCCTTTGAAGTGTGGCGCATGTTTTTTATCAATTTGTGGAGATGATCGAGGGCCGTAACTAAAATTGCGTCTCTTTGTTCCCGTCGAACATTAAACAGAAATGACGCCATTAGAAATGATGATGTTTGGAAAATGTGTCTCATAAAAATGAGATCGATAGACAATGTGAACCGCAGCGTAAACAATATGACCACGACACACAAAAAAACAACAACATGACATGCCACCAGACTGAGCAGCCTCCCTTGACCAGGGGTTCTAAAATTTATTTCAAGCTCCTGAGCCAACTATAAAACAAGCATCCTCATTGAAGATCTATGGGAAAATTGGTGTGAGACCTGCTGATCTGCTACGCATTAATAGTGATCCATCAAGTGTTTTTCAGAGAAATATCTAACAGTTGCTATTTCTTGTTTTCTTTTAAAATTATGTACGGTAAAATAAATATTCAGTCTTAATTAATTCTCAGAAAAATTGCTTCTTTAATCCATTATTTCCTCCATACAAACATACACATATACCTTTTTACCTCCATAGACACACGCATATATATATATATATATATATATATATATATATATATATATATATATATATATATATATATATAGAGAGAGTCCCCCCCCCCCACACCCTTATTAGGATTACAATTTCAATGTGACGACAGAAAAATCTACCGCTTACAAAGAAACAGGTTAACATCTCTTTTGAGAATCACTGACATGAAGAGGAAAATTGGACCAAATTTTATGCCGATATGAAGCACGCCCCACTGGACTATTCTAAGACAAATGTAACAATTACGCCTCGAGAAAAGGGGGCCCCGGGGAGTTAATATTGCCGTGGGCGGGGACCATGCTCTGAGAAAGTTTGGGAAGCCCTGCAATAAATTGCACCTCATTGGAAATAAAGAGAATAAGGTTTGATCTCACGACGCCCGTTGAAACACTGATCCAATTGTTTCACGTCCGCAATCCAATATCCTAATTATCCCCCATGGGCCCACGTCATCAAAGGGGCCACGCGGGGGTTAACAGTGAGTGTGCGTCTCGGGCAACAAAGTCCTCCTGGACGAGATGAGTCGAGTGCTGGAATTAGGGGGAGGGATTAACGCGCCCCACGCTGAGCCGGGCAGACCGCGGGGACGTTAATCTGATTAGCCGCGAATATCGATCATTTAGCAGGGGAGAACCTAATTCTTGCGGTAGGCAATAAGTCTGTCAGATTTGACGTACAGGTTATTCAAAGCCGGACTGCTGATTTAACAAGTGGAGAAATAGAATCTGATTGATGCGAGTGTCTATGGGACTATTGTGAAATTAATAAATTAAGTTGATAAAAAGGCAGTGTGTAACTTTAAATGGATTGACTTAGTTCTTTTTTGAATGAAATGAGTGTACCGTTGAGGTTTGAGATGGACATCTCAGTCGTTTGGACATCTCAGCCCTTTTGGACATTTAAGCCCTGTTGGACATCTCAGTCCTTTAGGACATCTCAGCCCTTTTGGACATCTCAGCCCTTTTGGACATCTCAGCCCTTTTGGACATTTCAGTCCTTTTGGACATCTCAGTCCTTTTGGACATTTCAGTCCTTTTGGACATTTCAGCCCTTTTGGACATCTCAAGCTCGTACATCACGGAGAGATACATATACTACAATTTTCATATGATGCCAGTTTCAATAGGATGACAATTTCAATATGATGAGAATTTCAATATGTCGATAATTACAATATTACAATATAAAGACTATTTCATTACTATGACAATTTCAATTTGACGACAACTTCAAATGACGACCATTTCAATATGATGACAAATTCAAATAACAACCATTTCAATATGAAGACAACTTTAAGGGCTGAAAACACCGACAATGTCGGGGCACCCTGAAGCTATCAGACAAGTTAGGTAACAGTTGTTACACTCATCACTTTGCTGGTCTGGTGGAGAAGGTTTGACGTCACATATGTCTCACGGGCTACAACTTTAAGACTCAATGCTGGTTCTTCCCTGCTAGAGCATCCCTGCTACTCATTCCCTGCTACACATTCCCAGCTGCACATTCCCTGCTGCACATTCCCAGCTACACATTCCGTGCTACACATTCCCTGCTACACATTCCCTGCTGCAGTCTGCATACTGCATTTCGCTGTCGGGCCATTACGCCGCCTGTTTCGCCTCCTGAACATTTTGCCTCAATGTTGCAGATGTGTACTGGTTTTATGAGAGGTCATTTTATCCCGCGGTGTGTTTTGTGGATGAGTAAGAAGATCAGATTTCATGGGAATCTTTGCTTATGTCATTCATGGAAAGAATAAACTCCACAATTTGTCCAATTTATTTTATAAAGATTTTTAAAAAAATTGTAACAATACAAATTTCATCAACAAAAAAAAAACCCGACTCTATTCAAAGAAGATGGGCTTTTGTTTGTAGCGCTGGTGTCGGGAGGGTGGGGGAAGGGGGATTTTCGGAGGATTGCTTGTATCGGGCGTGAAGCACCTTTTGTCAAGCATGCATTTTAAAGTGGTAAAATATCAATGTAAAAACTAAAACGTTTACGTGGGTACATGGAACTAGCAAACAAACTACCAACAACCCCCCACCCCCCACCCCCACCCCTTAAAAAAACTTTGACCTTTGACTTGGACTTTGAATTTTGACTTGAATAGATTTTGAAACTTCAAGACATTTATAATCACTTGTGTGTTTAAATTATCTTTTTTTTTCTTCACGTAGTTTATAGACGTCGGCGAAATGACCGTCGGCGAAATGACCGTCGGCGAAATGACCATCGGCGAAATGACCATCGGCGAAATGACCGTCGGCGAAATGACCATCGGCGAAATGACCATCGGCGAAATGACCATCGGCGAAATGACCATCGGCGAAATGACCGTCGGCGAAATGACCATCGGCGAAATGAAAGTCGGCGAAATGACAGTCGGCGACAAAACGATCGGTAGTAAAACGACGGCGACGAAATGGCGTCGGCGAAATGACGTCGGCGAAATGGCGTCGTCGAAATGACGTCGGCGAAATGGCGTCGGCGAAATGGCGGCGTCGAAAAGACGTCGGCGAAATGACGGCGCATCAGTGATAAATTGTGGCATACGTGTGTATCAAGTTTTCTAGACCACAAAATTTAATACCTTCTTCAAAAAAGTCAGTCGTCCAAAGCAAAACAATACAACCCTGATAGGGTAATGGGACAGTTATTTTAGAAAATAATTCTGTTCATTTTTTAATCATTACCCCCCACCATCCTAACACCACCCCCACCCCACCCTGCAGCAGGACACAGTTCGTGTTCTAGGAGCCGTCCACAGTGACAGGTCATGTGATGAATTCAACATGACATCCTGCAGCAAAGACACGAGACTGGGACCCCTGGGGTAAAGAAGGTATGTAGGTCTTTTCAACACAACGACGTTTCTTATAATATACAATAATGTTATAATGAATTCAGTGTGTGTGTGTTGGGTGAGGGGGGGCTGGTGGGTGGAAATACGCGAAACTCTCCAATAATTGTTGCTAGGTATAATGGGGAGGGGGGGGATTTGTTAGTGATGGTGATAACTAACAAAGATCTACTAGAAAGGTGCCCATTGATGACGACACCATAACGAAAAGATGGAGGTGGATAGGGCGTACTCTCCGAACCCCCCAGATAGCTTCACCAGACAATCTCTAACATAGAATCCACAGGGGAAAAGAAAGAGGAGGAAGTCAAAAGAATACATGGAGACGCGAGCATAGAGGCAGACACGCAAAATATGGGATACGCCTGTAGGCAACTGGGAAGGAAAGCACAGGACCGTGATGAATGGAACATTCTTGTGGACGACCTATGCGCCAGACGGAAGAAAAAGGCATAAGAATTGGGGGGGGGGGGAATCCAGCCATGGTCTCAAGCTTCACTCCTTTAGCCTCTTTCCTTCTTTCATCCGTTTCTTAAGTGTCGGTACCTCATTAGAGATTTACACCACACCCACACACATCCTTACCTCCAATTCTCTTACTCCAATGGAAAATTCTTGTGGACGACCGATGCGCCAGACGGAAGAAAAAGGCATAAGGATTGGGGGGGGGGGGAATCCAGCCATGGTCTCAAGCTTCACTCCTTTAGCCTCTTTCCTTCTTTCATCCGTTTCTTAAGTGTCGGTACCTCATTAGAGATTTACACCACACCCACACACATCCTTAACTCCAATTCTCTTACTCCAATTCTCATTCACCAATCCTTGCTCAAAATCCCTTACAACAACCCTCTTATCCCAAACACATTTTTAAGTAGGTACGCTATAGTATTTAATATTAGAACTACCCCCCCCCCCCAATCACACAAACCTTTTTTTCGTATAAGGCAAACACAATTTTGAATATCGGAACTACATTCATTTAGCTCCACCATTTGATAAGTCTTTCCATTTTACAAAGACAAACAAGCACACACGCGCGTGCGCGCACACACACACACACACACAAATATATATATATATACTTTTAGTTACCAAATTCAATTATTAACAATTTTACCCAGAGAGTAAATACAAGTAATAATAATCATTATCGATTTCTCCTTCACGACATCACGTGATGTACATCCTAATATTACATCCTTGAGTGACATAATTCCCAAGGCGAAATCCTCGGTATCTCTAAAAAGATTTTAAAAATTACCGAAGCCATTGCGCATCTGGTGCGTAACGGACAGTTTTTAAACTCTTTAAACAAACGTTAAAAACTGGATCTTATTATTATTTTGTTAAGTAGAAAACAAAATTCAACTTGACCGTCAAGATGTGGTGTTCGATTCGATTGCGGCCAATGAATAATATACAACTTCTGCGGTCGAATATACTGTAGAGAATCGGAGAGTTTCAGAGCTCAATCACGGCACGATCAAAGCAAAATCAGAGCACAATCAGAGCACAAATCAGAGCACAATCAGAGCACAAATCTCAGCACAATCAGGGCATGATCAAACTTACAGTAAGGAGAATCACATCCGTCACAACGTGATCCACTTGGTGCAAGTCTCGCATCAGATGTGTCCGAGATTGAAGCTCTGAGATCCAACTCTTGATACGTACGACACATCAAGGACGCTATACATTTTAACGGTCAGGTCTTAAGGGTATTACTTAATTCATACGCCACCAACCCGGGGGAATTTCAGCGGACGCGAAAGTGGCACACAAGACGAGGATGTTAATTGTGTTTGGGTGGCGACTGTAACAGGAAGTCTTGTGGTTATGACAGCGGAATTTGTGGGGGGAAAAATATACTGACCCCAGGTTTTGGGGCATGTGACGTCATGCATGACATGGTATCCACTTCGGTTGAGAACTAACCCCCAGACCGTCGACTAAATGGTCTAAACGGCAAGTGCCGACATATGTTGAATGTTGTTGAATGTTGAATGTCGGTAGCTGATAACTTTAAAATTGTTGGATTCTTGCCAGATTTAGAGGGGGGGGGGAATTTCTTGATCAGCGATTGTATATTTAGATGGGTTTCCCACTTGCGGGAATGGTCGTGTTTGAGGGACACACAGATGCCATGTCATATATAAGAACTACAAATACATAAACACGTCATGTCTACGACCTACTAATACATACACAGATGTAATGTCTACCACCTACTAATATCATTCATCTTCATTAAACTGTACATTGCTGGATTCATAAAGTCAAAGTCGGGGGAAAAGGTGTCTGACTTAAAAATCCAACTACGTATATTTACATTCCAAATCAGTCAACCGTGGCGGTAGATTTACCCTCATTGTCAATGTGTCGCAGACTTGTAAAACTCGTTGACGGGTGAAGTGATGATATCAACGGTGAGGAATTCCTATTTCACCAGGGGCGTGGTCGGTTCATCGGGCGCCCTTGGGTGTCAAAGAGAACACGGCAGGGGCGTGGTGGATTCATCGGGCGCCCTTGGGTGTCAAAGAGAACACGGTAGGGGCGTGGTCGGTTCATCGGGCGCCCCTGGGTGTCAAAGAAAACGCGGCAGGAATGTGGTCGGTTCATAGGGCGCTGTGTGGTTGGTTCATCGGGCGCATCTTGTGATAGAGAGAACACAGAATGGGCGTGGTCGGTTCATCTGGCTCCACTTGGTGCTATAGAAAACAAGATCTCAGCTAGTTTACATATTAAACTGAAAAGTATGTGAATAGAGAGGTTTTTTTCTTCTTTCAGGCATGTATTGACTGCATATAGAGTGAAAAATAACAGTATCTTATTGTACCCTTATCATTGCAAGGATGGATTTATCGGATCAATGCACGGGTGGATTTATCGGATCGATGCAAGAGTGGATTTATCAGGATAAATGCAAGGGTGGATTTATCGGATCAATGTACGGGTGGATTTATCGGATCAATGCAAGGGTGGATTTATCGGATCGATGCACGGGTGGATTTATCGGATCGATGCAAGGGTGGATTTATCGGATCAATGCACGGGTGGATTTATCGGATCGATGCAAGGGTGGATTTATCGGATCAATGCAAGGGTGGATTTATCGGGTCGATGCAAGGGTGGATGTATCGAGGATTTAACGGATCAATGCAAGGGTGGATTGATCGGATCAATGCACGGGTGGATTTATCGGATCGATGCAAGGGTGGATTTATCGGATCAATGCAAGGGTGGATTTATCGGATCGATGCAAGGGTGGATTTATCGGATCAATGCACGGGTGGATTTATCGGATCGATGCAAGGGTGGATTTATCGGATCAATGCAAGGGTGGATTTATCGGATCAATACAAGGGTGGTTTTATCGGATCAATGCAAGCGTGGATTTATCAGGAGTAAACAGGAATGAGGCCAGTGGTAGAAAGTATTCGGGAGGGTAAAGGGATGGGGGATATTGACACATTTTGCCCAGTTTCTGTCAGGTAATTTTTCCGCGGGGGTGTGGGGGTAGTATGTCAGACGTTCGGGTGGGGGGGGGCAGTGCATCTATCAGCAGCAAAATTGGAAATTTTTATGCCCAGGGTCAGCTCTGACTTCGTCGCCACCACAATGCATAACCATTCATTCTGGTAGTGGGGCCCCCTGAAGGTATGCTTTTCGCCCCACTTTAGTTTAGTCCCTAGAATCTGTATAGTCCAACTACATATTCCAAACTAGAGGGGAAATCATAATTTTGTCCGTTCAAAAATATGTTTGTATTGACTTACATCCAGGCTTTCTTTTGATATTGAAATGTGACTGTACTGTCACTTTAATTAGGGAGGGAGAAGAGATCGAGGGCGCCGAACGAAACTGGGGGTAAAGTTTGGCGAGAGGTCTCAGTAACCCCCTCCCCCACAAATTTTTTAATTAATTCAAAATGATATAATCCATTTTGGTGCATGGATGAATGTAGCTTTCAATCATTCTACAATTAATCGGCTAGCAACAGAAAAGATGATAATTGAAATTAAGGTTCCCATGACCATGCATGGGTTACAAAATTCCTTTTTGTTTTTTAGTTGTATCTAAATAGTAATGCTGTTTCATAATTTTCATTTAAAACTATGTATTTGTTTAAACTAATCCACAAATCAATGAATATAAGAAAATTTAAAAAATTCGATTCAAAACAATTATTAGTTAATTTTTGTAAAGGACAAACAACATATTAGTACAGTGTTTCCCAAAACTTTTTTGTGATATGACCCACCTAAGTCTTTCTAACATCGTATGCCCCCCCCCTATTTATCATATACATAATTTTAAATATTACAAAATGGGACTGTTCACTGAAGAAACTTAAATTATAGGTTTTAGGAATAAAATCACTAGGAAATTGGTGAGGAAACAATGTAAGCAAATTTTAAAGAACTCATATGAAATTGAGAATTTAACAATTCTCCTTTTAGAATACAAATTAAATCATAACAGACGGTTGGTTTACAAATTCTAGACAGCTCATTTTCGAATTGCCCCCATAAACACCCGAATCGACCCCCCCCCTCCCCAGTGTGGGGCAGGGGCCCCACGTTGGGAAACATCGTACATGTATTAGTATTTTAGTTTAATAATTATCATTTTGGATTTAATTTAAAACTTAAGTAGGTTTTCCCAAAATTTTAAGCTACAAAAAAAATGAGAAAAAAATAATGTTTTGTAGAAAAGGTCTATAGATTTTACATGGCTATTTAAAACAGGTCATTAAAAAAAATTGCTCATAAGTGGTATTAAAAAAAGAGGAAATGAAATATTTACAAAAGACGTCATATATTTATTAATATCTGACTTATCTTAGGGTAAATGAGACAGCATGAATTTCCAAACAAATACAGTTCCTTAAAATTAAAAAGTTTATTTGTAACTTCTAACTACTTTAAGTTGAAGTTTCTTCATTTAACCTATTAAACAATGAACGTTTGGTGCCTTTTGTAAGACTTATTGATTGATTCCTCCATCAAGAAAATACTTAATGGATTTTTTTTTAATTTTAAAAATGTTCATTTATGAAAATAAACTTTCTAATCCTAATCTAGTGTCCATACAAAAATTGAATTGATATTACGATCGAAAAACTTGTTCAAATAAACTGGAAAAACGGTCTTGCCGCTTTAATTTTGAAAGCTAAATAAATCGCCAAAAATATTTTTATATTCACTGAAAATATTGGCAGCATAATGCCCTTAGAAGCGTGAGGTGCCCTAGAGGAGTAATGCCCTCTAGAGGCTTGAGGCCCCCTCCAGCATGAGGCCACCAAGAGGCGTGAAAACCTGGGCAAGTGCGCTGTGTCATGTGTGCCCATGCCTTAAGGCGGCACTGCTTTTCTCCACTAATTTCACTACTGAGTACGGAGCATTGGCGTAGCTAGTGTTATTACCTATCAGGACTAACACCTTAATTATTACCTACCAGGACTAACACCTTAATCTAACATGATTTTTAACAGAAATTCTTTATTTTTTTCGATTCACATCTGGCAAAAAGTAATACGTGTTGACGAGAGTAATTCCCCTTTAAGAAGTAACATCCAACTTGTGATTCGCATTTATAATTTATAATATTTATTTTTGAATGTGCCGATAATATCGTGGGTTAAAATTGACAAACTGTTCACTGACTTATAAATCAAATTAAATTGCCAAGATCGTTCAATATTCATTAAAAATATAAGTAAAGCATAATGCCTCTAAAAGAGTGAGTCCCCTGGAAGCGTGAGGTCCCCTAGAAGCGCGAGGTCCCTTGAAGCGTGAGGTCCTGGGCCAGTCCCCACTAGGGCAATGCCTTAAGACGGAACGGAACTTCACCCCCTCCCCCCCCCACCCCAATGTATACGGGTGGGGCAACTTCCTGTATTTTCTTAAGTTGATGCAGGAAGAATATCCGTGGGACAAGAGTAAATGTGTCTGGCTTGATATGAACTATAAATAAATGCTCTTGAATTTCAAAACGAGTAAACCGGGGTGGGGGGGGGGGGGGGAGATGCGGGTGGGGGAGAGGCGGAATAAAAGTTTGAATGTTAAGGGCATGGTTTGGAGGGCATTTCATTGGAGTCGCAGTAGTGCGATGATTGTCCAGGTTTTGTAATATTCACCTAAAGTGTCTAAAAATGACTTTAATAAAATAATAATAATATAAAAAATATATAAGATTAAGAGCAATTTCGATATGAGATCAATAAAATCTAGAGAAACTGGTTGAGTCTTTTTGGATGTCAAATGACTACAAAACACCAAGATTCACCATTAGTATCTTAATTGATTCTTAACCCTCCTATTCTCATTTGTCTCATCCATCACTTCGCTGGCCGAAGGAAAACGGTGATTAGCTCGCTTTAATGCGACCCGTTGATTATACGTTTGAGAACCCCATTGAAAAGGGTAGCCTTGGATTATGAATGCACACATTTAACCCCATGCTAAGGCTAATGGCATCGAGACCTAGTCAGAGGCGTAGCGAGTGGGGGGCAGGGGGGACAGATGTCCCCGGGCGCAAGCTAGTAAGGGGCGCCAAAATGTGCTTTGATGTTATATTATTGGTAAAAATAATGGGTTTGAGAGCTGAAAAAAAGAAAAATGAGTGCTTTAAAATGGATCTTGTCCCCGGGCACGAATCTTGTCCCCGGGCGCCAAACACCCCCGCTACGCCTCTGGACCTAGTACGGGATGTTTGGTGTTCATATGTGATTCGTGGTATGGGTCCAATATAGCAATGGAACTTACAATTAAATTAACACAAAAAAGTCGCCCCTTGTTTATTGCGATCCATCCGCTCCAGACTCTACCGCGCTAAATGAATTTCCGCGAAGTAAGATTCTTTCTTTGATTACATCCTACATGTTCGTAGTAGAGTAGAAAACCTATTCACAGCCCTCTAAATACGCTTTTCAACATTATTTATCCCCCTGGGGATGCTCGAATACATAGGCCTACAGTCCATAAGTACAGTAATTTTAATAGTAATATACTAATACAAGGGTGTATAATTGACTCAAAGCGTGCTCTGTATCATTTTCACTATCTCGATCAAATTTTTTTAATGATTACATGTTACATTTGAAAGAAAGAAAAAACGTGATAGAGTGAAGCCGCGAAGATCGAAGTGGCGGGAGACGACTGTACTTAATACAAATGACTATAGATAACGAGATAAATATATAGATATAAGCGACCTTATAAAGTCAGCCCTCAAATTTGGAACGCTATGCGCACATCACCGGCCTGAATTTAGTTACTCCATCGAAGACTATAAGGGAAGCCCCGCTGGGGGCATCTGTCCCCAACGGTAACTGCAACAAAGCCACGTTGAAAAAAAGACCCAAAAAAAAAACGAATTTTGCACCGCATAAAAAATTTAACAGAATCATGCAACGCCCTCCCTATCGGTGGCGGCACTCTTCCTATCGGTGCCGGCGCTCTCCCTATCGGTGGTGGCACTCTTCCTATCGGTGGTGGCACTATTCATATCGGTGGCGGCACTCTTCCTACCGGTGGCGGCACTCTTCCTATCGGTGGCGGCACTCTTCCTAACGGTGGCGGCACGTCAATGGTCGTCGGGAATGGATAGGAAATATCTGCTCTTGACCATAGTCCAGTTGAGAATATTTAATAGTCACCGTATATCATACATCTAGGCCGCAGTCTTAATTAGAATTCCTCACAGTGACGGGCAGTTCTCCGTAAGACATGAGGATATTAGCTAGGTGTCGTGTACACTCTCAGGGAACAGCCGTGATTGACAGCTCCCCCTTGTCACACGACCCGGTGAGCCGACTGTTCTGGATCACGTGGGTTTTTTGTTGTCTCATTTACGTCGTAACAGCGGTTCACGGGCAAGCTTAGAGAGTATTCAAACCGCGAGCTGCAGGTAGAGGGCTGGGTTAGGGGATAACGATCGAACCTTTGATGAAGCAGAGCCATTTAAGTAAGTTGCTAAATTATTAAGGACATTTTTATTATCGTTAAAATTGTATATAAGTTGTTCCCCCACCCCACCCCAAATTGTACCAAAAATCACTAGTAATTTTAGGTGATTGTTTTAATAACTTTTTTTTAAAAAAAGGCAATTTAATCATGTGTGTGTGGGTGACAAAGTGAAACTTTTCCCACGGCATAAACAAAATGATATTTTTTTAAAAATTATTTTGGTAGAAGTATGCTAAAGTAAAGTGTTTTTTTAAAGTACATCTTTGTTTCTTACTTTGTAGTCGTTGTAAGCCTGAGATCTGTGGATTCACTCACTGCGAATTATGCTAACATGTCTTCAAATGTGTTAGGATAATTTAAATTGCGTTAGCATGTCTTAAATTGTGGTAACATTTCTTAAATTGTGTTAGCATGCCTTAAATTGTGATAACATGTCTTAAATTGTGTTAGCATGTCTTAAATTGTGATAACATTTCTTAAAGTGTGTTAGCATGCCTTAAATTGTGATAACATGTCTAAAATTGTGTTAGCATGTCTTAAATTGTGATAACATGTCTTAAATTGTGACAACATGTCCTAAAGTGTGATAACATGTCTTAAATTGTGTTAGCATGTCTTCAATTGTGTTTGCATGTCTTAGATTGTGTTAGAATGTCTTAAATTTTAATTGTGTTAACATGTTTTAAATTGAATTAACATGTCTTCAATTTAAATTATCCATGCTACCGGTACATACTTTTTAGACCCTGGATTTTTATAGATATTTTTTGTTTAATCGGGAGATGGCGTCATTCTTCAATATTTTATAATGGATGTTAAATATCAATCGTCATGATGGCGCCATTCATAATCTTGGACTATAGTCAACGGCGTCATGACGGAGTCCGACATTGTTTCCGATCATGTCATAAGACATCAGCCATCTCCAAATTTCCAAATGGTTTCCGATGTCCTTGTTTCCAGTGACGTCTCAACTGTAATGGTATCGTTAGACAAGTCCACACTTTGTCAGTGGCGTAGCGAGGGCGTTTGACGCCCGGAGACAAGATTCGCGCCCGGGGACAAGATCCATTTTAACGCGCCCCCTTTTCTTTTTTCCCACTCTCAAACCCATTATTTTTACCAATAATATAATATCAAATCACATTTTGGCGCCCCTAACTAGCTTGCGCGTGGGGACATCTGTCCCCCCTGCCCCCCCCCCATCGCTACGCCTCTGCACTGTGTGTATTGATTCTGAGCCCGCTGCCTAAATCCAATAATGTGGTGCTTCTAATCGGTGTTGTGAAAACATTGCTGTTCTGAAGATTAACACCAGGGATTTGTTCGGCCATTTGAGGCTTATCCTTAAAACGAATGTCACTGATAAACTCTCCGATTACAACACCGGGGGAATGTTCCAATTAAAACCTTTTTAAAGGCGAATACAAATATAAAAGTACAGTATCTTTATGAAAGGATAGTACAGCCTGTTAGCGCGGCAAACTTGGAACATAACTTTTCAGATGTCTCAGGTGAGGACATTTCTTTAAACATAACTGTTCAGGGATGTTGCAGGCATAGACATGTATATCGTGGAAAAAAATAATTTTCTACGAAAATCATGGACTGGGAACATATACGCCATTCATCGTTAGGTGTTTATTATGAGTCCCGAAGAGGGGCTCAAAGGGCAAAAGACCCCAGGCCTCATTAAACCTCTGTGAGTCCCTCCGTGCTGGAATGGTTCATTTATCATTTCTTAAGTATCGTGTCCATAGATATTGTCATGGGTGTTTTCGTTTGTCCCACGTAATGTCAACCCCCTGCTTTGTGCTATGTCTCCAACCCCCTGCTTTGTGCTATGTCTCCAATCCCCTGCTTTGTGCTATGTCTCCAATCCCCTGCTTTGTGCTATGTCTCCAATCCCCTGCTTTGTGCTATGTCTCCAACCCCCTGCTTTGTTCTGTCTCCAATCCCCTGCTTTGTGCTATGTCTCCAATCCCCTGCTTTGTACTATGTCTCCAATCCCCTGCTTTGTGCTATGTCTCCAATCCCCTGCTTTGTGCTATGTCACCAATCCCCTGCTTTGTGCTATGTCTCCAATCCCCTGCTTTGTGCTATGTCTCCAACCCCCTGCTTTGTACTATGTCTCCAATCCCCTGCTTTGTGCTATGTCTCCAATCCCCTGCTTTGTGCTATGTCTCCAATCCCCTGCTTTGTGCTATGTCTCCAACCCCCTGCTTTGTGCTATGTCTCCAATCCCCTGCTTTGTGCTATGTCTCCAATCCCCTGCTTTGTGCTATGTCTCCAATCCCCTGCTTTGTGCTATGTCTCCAATCCCCTGCTTTGTGCTATGTCTCCAATCCCCTGCTTTGTGCTATGTCTCCAATCCCCTGCTTTGTGCTATGTCTCCAATCCCCTGCTTTGTGCTATGTCTCCAATCCCCTGCTTTGTGCTATGTCTCCAATCCCCTGCTTTGTGCTATGTCTCCAATCCCCTGCTTTGTGCTATGTCTCCAATCCCCTGCTTTGTGCTATGTCTCCAATCCCCTGCTTTGTGCTATGTCTCCAATCCCCTGCTTTGTGCTATGTCTCCAATCCCCTGCTTTGTGCTATGTCTCCAATCCCCTGCTTTGTGCTATGTCTCCAATCCCCTGCTTTGTGCTATGTCTCCAATCCCCTGCTTTGTGCTATGTCTCCAATCCCCTGCTTTGTGCTATGTCTCCAATCCCCTGCTTTGTGCTATGTCTCCAATCCCCTGCTTTGTGCTATGTCTCCAATCCCCTGCTTTGTGCTATGTCTCCAATCCCCTGCTTTGTGCTATGTCTCCAATCCCCTGCTTTGTGCTATGTCTACAATCCCCTGCTTTGTGCTATATCTCCAATCCCCTGCTTTGTTCTGTCTCCGAACCTCTGCTTTGTGCTATGTCTCCAAACCCCTGCTTTGTACAATGTCTCCAAACCCCTGCTGTGTTCTGTCTCCAAACCCCTGCTTTGTGCTATGTCTCCAAACCCCTGCTTTGAGCTATGTCTCCAAACCCCTGCTTTGTTCTGTCTCCAAACCCCTGCTTTGAGCTATGTATCCAAACCCCTGCTTTGTACAATGTCTCCAAACCCCCGCTTTGTTCTATGTCTCCAAACCCCTGCTTTGAGCTATGGCAAAGTTTAAACAACTGAACTCTACCCACATCGCTCTCTCTCCCTCGTCCCGTTTTATAGCACCACCCAACTTTAGGCCCAAAAGAATTTTTTTTTTTCTTCCAGTTCCGGCCCGTTAGGTGAACATTGAAATGGCGAACAGGACCGAGAAGCGCTCTTCGTGTTTTTATTTAGCGATCTCGTGAACCTCGTGCCAATCAATACCCGTCGTCATTGGTTGAGCTTTATCGTCTGCTCTTGTCATTTCAGTTGCTCTTTGTTTGGTTTTTAAACCGAGCCCCGATTTAAATGAGGCGAATTTCAGGATACGTACTTCTGATGGATGTACCGTATTTATTGAAAGTATTAGGTTTTTTGGGCTTGGGTTATAACGGTTATGATGATAAAAGTAGATGTTTGGGTTGTGAAGGTAAAAGTAGATGGTTGGGTTGTAAATGTAAGAGTAGATGGTTGGGTTGTGAAGGTAAAAAGTAGATGGTTGGGTTGTGAAGTAAAAGTAGATGGTTGGGTTGTCAACGTAAGAGTAGATGGTCGGGTTCTGAAGGTAAGAGTAGATGGTTGGGTTCTGGAGGTAAGAGTAGATGATTGGGTTGTGAGGGTAAGAGTAGATGGTTGGGTTGTGAAGGTAAGAGTAGATGGTTTGGTTGTGAAGGTAAGAGTAGATGGTTGGTTTCTGAAGGTAACAGTAGATGGTTGGGTTGTGAAGGTAAGAGTAGATGGTTTGGTTGTGAAGGTAAGAGTAGATGGTTGGGTTGTAAAGGTAAGAGTCGATGGTCGGGTTCTGAAGGTAAGAGTAGATGGTTGGGTTGTAAAGGTAAAAGTAGATGGTTGGGTTCTAAAGTTAAGAGTTGATGGTTGGGTTCTGAATGTAAGAATAGATAGTCGGGTTCTGAAGGTAAGAGTAGATGGTTTGGTTTTGAAGGTAAGAGTAGATGGTTGGGTTCTGAAGGTAAGAGTAGATGGTTGGGTTGTGAGAGTAAGGGTAGATGGTTGGGTTCTGAGGGTAATGGTAGATGGTTGGTTTCTGAATGTAAGAGTAGATGGTTGGGTTAGGGTTAGATGACAAGTTAAAGTGAATATCAGACAATATAAAACTATAGACATGTAGCAGATGTCATGGGTTGGACTTTCTAATTGAAAAATTAAACTATAAGTCTCCACCATTTCCGTCGCATCATTTCAATGGAAACAATAGATTCAATTGTTGATTCCTCCCTCTCCGGAAGGTGATTAAGACCAATGCCAAGAAGCACACTATGTTAGTTTTGTGGAGTTTTTCCCGTACAAGTTCAGGTTTTGACACCACCACCCCCCACCCCCCAAATCTCTCTCCATGTAGTTGTTCTGTGCCAGTTCCTTTGGGTCTACCGCGGTGTCGTATTCGCTGAGCTGTCCGTCAAAATGTCGGTGGGGAAAGCGAGGGTGGCGGCACCCTACTTACGTCACCAAGCCATCTCCCACACGCGCCTAAATCGTTTCCATGCGTGAAATATAGCGTTACATTTTCTCACCCCTCAAAAAATTATAATATTTCACTCTCTGAGATAACTTCTACTTGTTCATTTACATTTATCATTCCAGCCGCAAATCGTTCGGGAAAGTAAGATGGCCGACTTTGTGGTAGCAGGCGTCGACAGTGTCACAGAGGGCAACCCAACCTTTGTACGGGAAGTAGGTGACAGGGCCAGCAGAATTAACGGTTCCATCACATCTGGCCCCACAACGTCTGTCTACTTCGGGTCACGTTTAGAGACGAGCAACGGAGATGCTAAACCTGCCGGCGGTAACCTTGGAGTGTGCAATTTTGGGGGATCGCATTCAAACTCTGCACCGCATCACGGACATAGGAGTCGCGGTACAGCTAACTTGATGGAAGATGTCAGCGACCACAGAAACGTTTACAGGACGTATAAAGAATACATTGGTTTTGGCAACGTCAACAGAGAGGGTGTGCAAGAGACGTTCAATGTAAGAGATCAAGCAACGAACACAAACATAGAAGGTGTGCCGGACCACGCTGGGGGTCAGAAAATGTTGCTGAATACAGTCACTGGGGGAGACGAAGCCGAAAGAACAGAAACTATCGAGTCATTTGAAAGTGAAGGTTCTCAAACGTTTCACGACGACGGCCCGCGAAATAACGGTGAAATCCACATTTATGAGCACCCCACTGGACACGGTCGTGATCCAGACTTATATGTACATCCATCCCATGACCATTTGAATGTACCACCATCCCATGACCAGCTACATGAACCGTCTGTTGGAACTGATGAGACCAAGTGGGTAGTCACAGATGCTTTAGCTAATGTAAGGGGAGCCGGCTCCGTGAATAAACCCCAGATCCTTAGAGGCACGCCGAGTCTGACATCAATCCACATAACTCAGATCAAAGTTATGCCTAGGCCACCGAGTCGTGTGGGCAGCAGAGAAGACCATGGTCCGAGTCGTGTGGGCAGCAGAGAAGACGGTGGTAAACGAAAGCGAACACAAAACACCAACCATCAAGATACTGAACCGGACATAACCATCAAGAAAGACGGAGAACTTCGCGACGATGCCATCAAAGGGAATGGTTTTGAGGTCGACGGCACAAATTGTAAGCAAGGGCAGTCAGTGAAATCATTAATGGGTGACACATTCGATTTAGGTCAGAAGGATATGGATTCACAATTGCTGGACAAAAAAGAACAAAACGGGAATGAAGATGTTTCCCAAAATATAAATATTGCACAACAGTTCAGCTTAGCTGTAGTCACAACTCCATCACCAACGAAAACGCCGGGAGCTGATGTAACCAGTTCAACTCTTGGCAAGAAGAATCAGGTGACTAATAAAATGATCAGAGCAGCATCGTGCGTTCCATGTTCGCTTTCGGTTTCGAAAAAACCTCGACCAAAAACCAGCAGTTTGAAGTCCAGCGCCAGAGTTCCGTGTGACGTTCGTCATCTCAGTGCCACAGCCCTTCACATCAACCAAGATGTGTATAACGCTTACGCCAGGGCGACGCCCCCTCGGGGACCATTGTCTCGCCAAAATTCACTTCCGGGCCCGGGGCAGCACAAGCCGTTCATCTCGATCTACGACAGGCCTTTCTCGCGCCGAGAACTGAGACAGGCATTGCCAAGGAAAAGTTTCTTCAGCTGCCACGATAAGGCTCTGAAAGAGGTCGAGCTCCCGGTGACCGACTCGCCAATAAGATCAAAACCTGGCCAAAGAAAAACACAGCTGGACTATCAAGCCGGAGAATCGGCTCAGTCCTTTCTAAAAGTGGCCGACCATACCCCAGAAATCGGATCTCAGCAAATCTCGACTTGTTTAGAAGAAAGCAAAACCAGAACATCGTTAGAAAGAAGTAACGATGTGAATGCTTCGAAGGAAGCGACGGGCACACCAGCCACCGACAGCGACGACATCACTGCAAACGGCAGTAAAGAAGTCTTCCACGTGGGAGAGTCGGAGGTTTTCAAAAGTCCGACACCCATATTCCAAAAGCGTAAACCCCAAAGTGCCAAGTCAGGTGGGGTGGCGTGCACGCCGCTGACCGAATATCTTGAGTATGTCAAAGAGAACCGTCAGGAGTTCCTCAAATACCAGGAGTCCTTGAAACGAGAGTCCCCCGCCAACACAAGGTTAATTAAACTGGGTCAAGTTTACGCACTTCGTCACCAGGGAGGCGTCGCACGTCGAGGATGCGACGATGTTCTAGTGCTGGCCGCCAAAACGTTGAGACCACGCTCCGAACAGGTCAACAGGCAAAAAGAACCGGTCGTCAGGTCTGCGGGCTCCTACCGTAAACCTAGCCGCATGAACCTGGACGACAGGCGGCCTCGTGAGAAGATGCCCGCCCCTGGTGCGGCCGTCAGGGAGGATGAGTTCGGGAAGTCGGAGCTGGAGAGGCGAAAGGCCAGGGCCGAGGAGTGGGCGTGGTCTATCTCCAGCCACAAATTGGCCAAAGCCAAACTCGAAAGTTTAAGAGAGCTCGGGTCAGAGGACCGTGAACTGACAGCTTGGTGGGAGGAGTTCAAAGACTGCCAGTACTTGAGGACCGTGCATGCTTGATTTAATGTTGAAAACCAGAATTGGTGAGCACGAAGGGAGTGTATCTATATGTTTACACTATGTACACTCTGTATATAAGAAGGGGGTGTGTTTTTAGAGATATATTTACATTATTTTTACAAGCAGTGAATGTGCCTAATTTAAACGTCTTGATCCTGTAGTGTTAATGATTGTAATTTGGTTGGGGCACCACCCAACTGTCATAATAATTAAATACACGGATTGTATTGTTAAGATTTCTGGCCATCTGATGGCTATTCACATTATAAATTGTGAGATTTCTGGCCATCTGATGGCTATTCACATTATAAATTGTGAGGTTTCTGGCCATCTGATGGCTATTCACATATAAATTGTGAGGTTTCTGGCCATCTGATGGCTATTCACATATAAATTGTGAGGTTTCTGGCCATCTGATGGCTATTCACATTATAAATTGTGAGGTTTCTGGCCATCTGGTGGATTATTCACATATAAATTGTGAGGTTTCTGGCCATCTGATGGCTATTCACATTATAAATTGTGAGATTTCTGGCCATCTGATGGCTATTCACATTATAAATTGTGAGGTTTCTGGCCATCTGATGGCTATTCACATTATAAATTGTGAGATTTCTGGCCATCTGATGGCTATTCACATTATAAATTGTGAGGTTTCTGGCCATCTGATGGCTATTCACTTATAAATTGTAAGATTTCTGGCCATCTGATGGCTATTCCCAAGTAAATTGTGAGATTTCTGGCCATCTGATGGCTATTCACATAAAAATTGTCTAGAAGCTTAAGACACCAGTCACATAAACTAGTCATACACATATATGCTTCATTTTTACCTTTGAATAATGGAAGATAGATGCTATTGCCTGATGATCAATGATTGGGTGCCAACATTTGAATAATGGAAGATAGATGCTATTGTCTGATGATCAATGATTGGGTACCAAAATTTGAATAATAGAAGGTAGATGCTATTGCCTGATTTATCAATGATTGGGTACCAACATTTGAATAATAGAAGATAGATGCTATTGCCTGATGATCAATGATTGGGTGCCAACATTTGAATAATGGAAGTTTGATGCTATTGCCTTATGATCAATGATTGGGTACCAAATTTCACATTTTAAATTTGTATACATTTCATCCCAGGTTTTAGTTGTAATTTCACAAATTCATAATTTCATTCTAGTATTAGACTTGAGTTGTGGCTGCACAAAATCATTATTTCACTGTAACTTATAAATTCAAATTAATTGATTTGACTACGCATGTACGCTTGAAACATCCAACTTGAATCTGGTTACAAAGAAGCCATCTTTTGTTGTGTGATGCCATCAATAACAAATAATAGCCTACTGTTTTTATAGTTACAAATGTCAGTCTGATTTAAACCAAATCTTGATTTATTGATATTGGAGATATAGGCATGACTTGATGGAGATAGACGCCGACTGAATTTTGGTGTCGGCAACAAAAGTTGCCATTTGACCACTTGTGGCGCAGTTTCAGCTGAAAGTGTAAAATTAAATTTCGGTTTTGGCCGGCTACCAAAAGTCAGACTGTCATTCTGTCCGGCTGGCAATCCGATGCCTGGTATTCATTATTGCTATACGTCTCGCTGTCATCATATGATATACGATTAATCCTCAGCAAACCCTGCTCACAGCTGCATGATCTGCTTGTCCAAATATTTCCAAATATAAAATTACAATTAGACTTAGGCAAAGGTAAATAGTTTTGTGGATAGAAAAAAACCCCAAAAACCAAGGGAATGGTAATATTTATATTATTTTTTTTTATTTTTTCAAAATTAAAATTTGGGAACCCTATGTTTATTCAATTCATTCATTTTGATCTATCATTATCATAGATTAAATGTTGTCACAGGAAAAGGAATATTGTGTTGTGGAGAAAAAAAATCATTAGGGTCTAAACATTTTACATTATTATTTTAGTTTTAAATTTTTTTAAATATACAAAAAATTAGGGAACCTTAGGATTATTCAATTCATTCATTCAATGACATTCATCATCATCATGCTGATAAACGTTGTCATCGATGAAATAAAATGTTAAAATATCCCACAAAACTAGACACTCTTATAGACACAAATGTTAAGGAAGAGAATAATGAAACCTTCAGTAACATTAAAAAATATAACTACTTATTTCCATTTTGTATTAGAAAGACTTTAATTGAAATCATAAGCCCACACACACACGTGTGCATGTATCACTGTCTCGTATAATCATTATTTAGTACGCCTAAAGTGTTATCATACCGTACTCAATGTGTCTCAACATTCATTCAACTTTTGTTTAATCTGGGTCTAATAAAAAAATTAGCCAATAAATGATAATTGCGGAAAACCAAAAAATTTTAATGTGAACCAATAAGAATTAAGAGTTTGGGTTAGCGGAACAAAGAGTTCCTTCAAGGCTTACTTTATGGACATTTTAGTGGGCCATACCAATTATCAATAGAAAGACTAAGATTTTGATCGTTACCAAATATGTCTAGGTAGCATTGTAATTGTAATTATATTATAAATTTTAATGCAAAGGGCGCCCAAGGGTCTATTTTGCATGAATTTTGCCCCATCCCCGCTCCAAAAGAAAAAATGTTCAATTACCACACTACATTAAAATACATTTTTAACAACTTTAAATTACTTTTTAATGCAAATGGTAAAAGCCAAAGTAATCATTACATGTTTCACTATTAAAATTCACAATCTCATTTTTTTATTAAAAAAAAGAATATTAATACCAGTATCAATACTTTCCCCCATCATGTTTTGAGTGTGCACAAAAGGCATGCGCAAACGAGTTTTAAATCATCTAAATTTGTCGGTTTCGGCCAAAAATCTGTTTCAGCTTTTGGTTTTGGCACTCTAAGGCATTTCTAGCTTTTGGTTGGATTTCAGTTACAGCCAAAACCAGAAAAATCACATTCGGACGGTCTCTAGTTGGAGATGAGGCATTCCATGATTTAAAGCAAGCTTGAGCTATCTGAACACAGCACTGTTAAAACATTTGAATAAAACGCATATAGCTCCCTATTGTGTTACAGTCAAGTAGAACACAAACAATTTAATTACACATGCAGCTTTCTGTCTATTTCAGAGTTGTTCCAATTCACACACAAGTTTACAGCAGTTGTGGTTCTGAACCTACCCACAACCTAGCACCACCGCATCAGCTCATGGACCATATGAGTTTGGTAATCGCTGAATTAAACTTGTGCCAAATAAACCAAGTGAAATCCAATCCCATTAAATCTAATAATATGAAATCTGCAGTTAAATGAACTGTCACTTTAAGTCAGGTGTGTGTAAATGAGGTGCTGTTGACTAAAGTAACTCTGGCTTGCCACATCAAGAACGTTTTCGTGGCACCCAGTAAAACACAGCAGCATCACAAGCCAAAGTGAATGTACATACTAAAAAATTGATTGACAGTGTTCATCAATTTAAATCCTGAAAGATTTGCTCAACCACAATCTGAGATTGTTTTCTCTCTCCCTCTCTTTTTACAAACTTTTTATAGGTCAGCTGTGAACCAATATGAAACTTTTCTGAAAACTATTATTTACAATGTCAAATGGGGTCTCCATAATAAAATAAAACTTCCGCTTGGTCAAACCCATACATAAGTTTGGCACCACTTGTATAGAACCTTGTGTCATAACAAGACTTTTCTAATCTTTTAGACACATAAAAATATATGGCCAAAATTATGCGTGGCAGTTTGAAAAATAACATACAAATTTTGACAATGACAGTACCCAAAACATTTTTTTAAAAAAATAATGGACATACAAATAATAAACTTTGATGCCAAAGCAAATTAGGGGCGGCTGAGTCAAAAGTGTCCGTCAGAAATATTGTTTGGGACATTAAAAACACCATGACACAATTTGTGTTCTCCTTCCAGATACAAAACAAATACTTTGTGCGGTGGTTTCTGCACTCACCATCAGGTGGTTTCTACACTCACCATCAGGTGGTTTCTACACTCACCATCAGGTGGTTTCTACACTCACCATCAGGTGGCTCTACACTCACCATCAGGTGGTTTCTACACTCACCATCAGGTGGTTTCTACACTCACTATCTGTAGCACTCCCTGCACTCAAAAAAAATATTCTTGGCAAACCCCATTTTTTCATAAAATAATAAAAGCATACAGCATTAAAAAACTTTTTTTTTACCCATACACATTTCAACTAGTAACACACCCCCCCCCCCCCCCTTAATGACAAAAAATTTATTCAGTGAATAGGTACCTGCAAGGAGACGTATAAATATAGTGTAATGACAATCCTCTCTAAAAATCCTACAATGAGAAAATACAAAAGACTGAGCGTACGACCCAAGTGAACATTCATGTCACGTAGTGGGCATGACACGTAGTGGGCATGTCACGTAGTGGGCATGTCACGTAGTGGGCATTGATTGAAAATACAGGACAATAAAAAGACTGCAGTTCCTTCTGTCATACTGGTAATTGCTATAGTAACAGAACGATGTGTGCAAGCTTGAAAGGAGTTTTGAAAGAATGCAGTCCCCATTATAATAGACATTGCTAGAAACTTGTTTGTGCTAAAGATAGAAAGAGCAGTGTTGACATAAAAAAACAATTTATGCTTCTCATAACCTTAAAAAAATTTTTTTAAATGGTATAAAAGGTATGCTTAACATTTTAAATAAAACAAAGACCTTGCCATGAGGTATTTTACAAAACATGATGAGTATTTACATTATTTATAGGTTACCATGATTATTGTTCATTTTCATTCCGACAGCCCATTATTGATAAATGGAAACAAGATGCCAACTGAAGTGAATCATATGAAATCAAGTTGGATGGTAAAAAAAATCCATTTCACAAAGTCAAGTCAGCAGTATTTAATGGCATGAAAATAAATCAATTATAACTATCTGTATATCCCAAACGTTTTCTGTGCACTCCTAACTGTTTTACAAAAATGAGTTTGACTTTTAAAAAAACAAACAAAATAATTTTACATTAAATTTATGACTGAAATTTCAACTTTCAGAATAAAACAGTAACAACAAAAAAGATATATTTATTTAGGTAAACAAAAAATTTTAAAAATTATGTTACAGTTTTGTAGAAGGCTTAGTCTGGGACTTTGAGTCAACAGTTTGAGAGCTCTGCACAGTCGGGGATGCTAAAAGCCTACCGTACTCTTTTACATAAAAAATAAAAATTTAAAATTAAAAGATCAACTAATCTTGAATCTCTTAAATACCGTTTCATTTAGACTCAGAGAGACAGGATAATTTATTTTAGCAGCCAATTAGAGAGTGCAATCATGTCAAACATCTCCAAGCCGAGCCCCTACTAGTAACATTCAAACTGTGAGACAAGAAAAAATTATCACTCCACACCTGGCTCACTGTCTGCTGGCACTACTTAATCCTACAGCAAAGCCTCAACACTTCTCGCTGTCATCGACGTGTTTTAATTGGGAAAGTCTGGGGGCCCTCTTGGAAAAGCAAATCAGCTTAAGTGGGTCTCAAAACAAGTGACAGTCGGGCTGCAGGTAAAATGGGCAATATGATGATCACCATGCAGCTCTTTGAGTCTGAGACCCCTGGTTTACACAGCAAACCACAGACTATTCATAAAACAACTTGCCATTGAAGAGATCAGTCTATTGGTAGCCTTGATGTAATCATCCCTATTGATGATGTAACTGCTTGTGAGCCGGAGTTTAGGTGTTCCTTAAACAGTGTAAAGAGCACAGTGAAACACACACACACACACTGTTGGTCATCTACAGCATCCTGGCCTATTTCCATTCGTTTTGTCTAAGCATGGCTGTTGGATCAAATAGGCAAGGACGAGAGAGTGAGGTCTGAGGAATTGAGCAACTCTCCATCACTTTAAACAAAATACAGCTCAACTCAACGGCTTCTAAAGAAGTCGAAAATAGCCTTGGTCGTCTACAGGTGCGAAGGACGAACAACAACACAGTGTACTGGGATTCAACAAAGTCCTTGGATAATTTACCTTACTGGACTTTTAACCAAACTAATTTAAGTTGAATACGTCAACAAAGGGCAAGGTCAGTGACATTGTTACTGTTCTATGGTCTGTGCCTAGGTGTAATAGTTTGGGTTGATATATATATATATATATATATATATAATTGTTACTGTTCTATGGTCTGTGCCTAGGTGTAATAGTTTGGGTTGATATATATATATATATATATATAATTACCACAGAAAGGGGTTAAATAAAAAAATTCTTCTTTAAAAAAAATGAGTCAAAAAATGTTTTGAGAACCGCTGACCTCAAGTGAAAATCTAACTGTTATAACTATTATGCTTCCTGGCAAGAGATAAACCAAGGGATGAGATAAATGTGCTGAGTTTTATCTCTGTGGTTTTTATCAACCTCAGGTCACACAATTAAATCCCATTGGTTTGGTTGATGAAATCTTACTGACTCTCTCAATAAAAATGTATGATTTTTTCTTCAACAGACTTCACATTTTAATTAATTCAGTACATACATTTCCTCATGCATTTATCATTCAGGTAAAACATAATTATTCACAATGTGTATGATGCATGTAATCAATCTATTTTGGCCTGCTCACTCATTTCAACTTACAGCTTCCTGAAAGTTTTTTAACAAACTTCTATAATTCCAAACCTTATTTTGTGATATGAAAATTGCTTTGCTTAAAAATAAAATATTTTGTGTATTTGTATTGGTTTACAAATCGGTGCACTAAAAATTTAAATAGCATCCCCCATAAAGGGAATAAAATAATAAAGCAGTTTTCATATACTTTCAATAATTACATACTATTTCCTGCACCCTTACAGTACATCTCAACTTTAACCCTTGACTTAAGGGGAAAAAAAAGGACAAAGAATTGGAAGAAAAATACAAGAGGGAGAAACTATGAAATAGTATAACAGAAGCACATTATATACCAGAGTGGTTTGAATCCACCAAGCAATGAATAACTGAAGTTGTTTCTTTTTTTTTTTTTTCAAATGCAATCAATGAGATCAGTGGCGTAGCTAAGGTTGGTGTCACCCGGTGCGGTAAACTCATGGTGTCACACCCCCCCCCCCCCAAAAAAAAAAAAAAAAAAAAAAAAAAAAAAAAAAAAAAAAAAAAAAAAAAAAACTACTAATAAAAAAAACAAACATCCATGATGGATTTCTTCTTTTTGATAAAATAATGCCACAATATAAAAATTACAAGAACAAAAGCATATAAATCGAAAGTCATGAGGTCAATGTATTTAAAACGTTAAATTTTAGTTATTTATACATTAAATTTACTTTCTTTAAAATGTTAATTTCCTTGTATTCAAAGATGCAAACTTGTCAACGACTTGATCAAGATCAATGTCCTTCACCGTATCACTTTCAATTGATAGCAAAGCCACACCAGAAAGCGTAGACTGTCCATAGGGGATCATAAATATATATTGATAAGTCTTAGTTTTGAAAAGCTCCACTCAAATTAAGCCACATACACACATATTGTAAGAAACAATTTAAGGCTTAGCGAGGGTATTGGAAGAGACTCTAGGAAGTCCCATTCAGCTATGAATTTAAAAACCTCAAATACTGACCGTCCATGACTTTGTGAAATTCAATATCAGCTGCCTTTAGGTGTCTTCTAAGCCATAATATTTCTTTTAAATGTTCATCTTCTGATCATTCAAAATAGAAAGAGGTTAATTTTGGAACGGACATCAATAACTCTTCTTCAATAGCTGATAGTAGACTCTTGGGTTGAACAGCCCACAACATATCTGCTATTTGATCGTAAGTGATCTGATCTGGAGTTCAGAATGAAAGCTATCAATACACTCCAGCATTTCCATACTGTTTTCTTTAGGCAGAGAGAGTCCAGCATCTATTAACTGCTCTCCTGCCATTCTCTTCTTAAACCTTAATCTTCTTTCTACAGAAATTCCATTTTTGTCTTATTAACTTAGAAGCTCTCTTTCAATAGCATGTTCTACCAAGTTACAGCGCTTCTATTGGAGAAACAATCTTGAGGCCTCTAGGTTGGTCACCATTTTGTCAAGAGTAAAGCCTTTGGTCTGCAGATACTGCTGTATAAGATTAAATTCCTTAAGTAGATCAGCCCCATTGGAAATTTAGCAGACAAACGACGTGAAATCACAGACAGCATGTAAAAGGCCTAGTGTTGTAAGACAACAGTACTCTAATGTGAAGGGTAGAGACCGACCGAATTTCGGCTTCGGCTTCGGTTTCGGCGCCGAAAGTGGCCATTTGATCACTTTCGGCCAAGTTTCGGTTTCGGCCGAAACTGAAAAGTTAACTTTCGGCTTTATTTCGGTTTCGGCCGAAAGAGAAAAGTTAACTTTCGGTTTTTCTTCGGTTTCGGCCGAAATTGACTTAGACTTTCGGCCA
>CAXITT010000225.1:39752-99752 GCA_964033795.1 Lymnaea stagnalis
TCAACCTTTATAAATAACAATAAAATCATTAAGGGTTCTCAAGAACTAGGATTCACTTTCATCCGCCTACTCACTGTTGCATACAAAAATATATAAAAAATAATCAGAATTAGACAGTCGGTGTGATTCGACTGAAACCGTCGCGGAGAATCACGTTATAGATATGAGAATGAGGGAAACGGGCCGGCACATTTACACTAAACTTTTCCGTCATGTTGCGGGCCGAAAAATATCGTCTTGCGGGTCACAAATGGCTTGCGGGCCGCGAATTTGAGACCCCTATTTTAGATGTTTATTTATTAATATTCACGATTATCTCATTTTTTATAAAAAGAATGTAAATATTTATACTTTCCCTCATCATTTTCGATGTATGCAAATGTATGCGAGATCGAATTTCAAAATAACTTAATATTACATTTTCGGCTTCGGCTTCGGTTTCGGCCGAAATTCATTTTTAATATTCGGCCTTTTTTCGGTTTCGGCCGAAAGACATTTTTAAACCTTCGGCCTTTTTTCGGTTTCGGCCGAAAGTCATTTTAAACTTTCGGCCTATTTTCGGCTTCGGCCGAAATCAGAAAATCACTTTCGGTCGGTCTCTAGTGAAGGGGCGGTGCTAGTGGCGAATCGGCGAATATAGTTATTTTTTTAGTATTTCTTATTTTTAATATATTTTGATTCAGAAACCATTTCTGACATTTAAATAGAAGATAGAAGAAAATTTTGTAAAATATTATTTTGTTAACTCTAAAAAATGGGTAAAGTGTTATTTTTGAAAGTGTTTAATTTTTACCAATTCGATTCATGTACTGAGAATCACTCGACCACATCGAATTGGGTATGAATGGAAAGCTTTATTTCTCAGAATTTAGATAAATTTAGCTTCCTGTCACTTACGAAAGTTACCGAAGACTTCAATCATGGTCAAAACAGTGTTTCTCTGACCTAGTTATAGGGTCAGTCCATTTATGACGCATCAACCGTGAACTTTTAATAAAGCACGCATATGTATTAGTTAAGTGTGTGGAAAATTTACATGTGATCGGTTATCCTCTAATGAAATTCGATATTAGACCGAGCACTTTTTTGTTCTCTGTAAATATGCAATTTTTCAATTTGATGTCACCCCTGAGACTCGCTGCGATCCGCACACCCACCCCTGCATCCTCCTAGCGACCCCACTGTTTCAATATATAATACTATAGATGTCTTCAAAAAACGTGTCTTTATTTAAATTTAAATAAATTATAAATAACCACTAAAAATCAGGCCTGTATAACATACGGACTGCAGGCCGCATACGGCCCGCCAGAATTCACTTTGCGGCCCGCGAAATAACGAAATATTATTCATTCTTATTATTTTCTTAATAGCTTTTCCCCCTGTCCTATTTCTATTTGTCCGCACAAGGCTTTCATAAAATATTACGGCTCGCCTGACATTTTGAGTTGTGCAGACCTGCTATAAATGGGAAAAAATTCATTTTGAATGTTTTTTTTTATTTTTTACCGATTCTTATACTTAAAATCGCCCGACCACACCGTAATTGGTATCAATGGAAAGCTCTATTTCTCAGAATTTAGATAAAAATAGCCTCCTGCCACTTACGGAAGTTACCGAACACTTTAATCGGAGTGGAACAATGACTGTGTTTTTCTGACCTAAACACAGGGTCATCTTATTTCTGACGCACCAACCTTGAACTTTTAATAAAGCACGCATTTGCATTGGTTACATTTATGAACGATTTTTATGTGTGATGGGTTATCCTTTTATGAATCTCAACTAGACCGAGCACTTTGTGCTCAGTGTGCTCTGTAAATATGCAATTTTTCAATCGGGTGTCACCCCTAAAATGGTGTCACCCGGTGCGGTCCGCACTCCCCGCACTACGCCACTGAATGAGACAAGTGTTAAAATGAATCCCATTCGACAACTATTCACAGCACATAAATTATGGTTCATAAAAATTATGGTACATTTGAGCACTTGACATAAGCTGTTTACTTATGTAACACAAACTCAGAATAAAATAACGGCAACAATAACTCATATTGCCATCATAGGAAAAATTAGTGGTCAGTTATGAGTGATGAGAACACTCCAGGCACAGCAAAAGCGAGGTATGAGTGCGTTTATGAGCATATCTTTTGTGCTGCACAGTGGAGACTGGTTTGAGTGCACAAGTATTCGCAACTAGATTTTAAAAAAAAATTCTAGTTTAAAATCTTTGCCATTATTTTGTGGTCATTTCTATACATGGGAACAACACTGATATAATGTTAGACAGTAGAAACTTGATCATGCTGAGAATAATTTATCTTGTTACTTGGGGGATCTCTTTAGTGAAACAGAAAAGCACAAAGTGAATCCACTAGGGACGGAAGCGTCATCACAAGGTAGTTGTGAATCGGAACAATGACAAGCATGTTGTTAAAACCAAAAAACAAAACTTAATGTTCAGGTTTTTTCATAATTATGTTCTTTAAAAAAAAAAAAAAGAAGACTTTAAAAAAAAAAAAATACCCTCTTCAAAAATATTCATTTTATCAATGTTCAGGTTTTTTCATAATTATGTTCTTTAAAAAAAAAAAAAAGAAGACTTTAAAAAAAAAAAAATACCCTCTTCAAAAATATTCATTTTATCACTATTTCATTAATGACCTGTATGTATTAATTTGTTATAGAGACAACACCTTGTCACTATTTGTCCAGGTAATCAAGTTTCTGCCATTCCCCTCTTTCTTAAATTCATTTAAACTAAAGTACGATAATTACATTTGATCAATAAAAATAAAACAAAGAGTTGTGAAAATATGTGGACGTATGAGCTTACATTCAGATTAGCCTTCAAGAGAAGTGTTCTTCAGTCCTGTCCAACGTTACTGAAAACACGGCATGGTGAACATGTCTGCGTATGGGTAAATGGAAACACACTCTCCCCGACAGTGGTAAATGGCAATGTGAAGGAGTGGACCATATAATCCAAATTTACGGAGACATGAAGGAATGCTTTAAAAAATCTGGTTGCGGCAATGAACATTTTTAGTCATCATCATCATATGCCAGGTTGGATCTCAGCCACTTTTCAGCTACACATTTGTCAACACCCTTTCTTCTGGCGTAGTCAACAATCTAAAAAAAATTTGTGAAATGGAGATTATGCATGATTTTTTGTTTTGACAATGAATTCAATGCAATTCTAAAGGTAAATACATGAGATGGATACTTGAAACTAAAATTACCATCAAAATCAACAAATTACTCTTGACAGTGACAATAAATGTAAACAATCCATGACAACCCCCCCACCCCCAGTTCAGACCATGACAACACCCCGCCCGAAAAATCTGACTGTGACAACCCCACCCCCTCAAGTTTTTTACTGTCACAACACTCCACCATTAAATTCTTATTTTGAACTGAAAAATTACAATTTAAAAATTCCCCACCGCAACCACGAAACCAAAAAAAAAAAAAACAAGCACGAACGAGTGTAACAAGATCGTCATACCTGATCTTTACAAAGTTTATCAGTAGCAAAGTAAGAGCTCTGAGGGTTGGCCAGGTAGATTCCAGACACTGATGAAGCTGGGTCCATGGCCAGGGAGTCTGTCAGTGTTATGCCCACCTCCTCTGGCCTCATGAGTTGCCACATTGTAGATTTTTCCGTGTGATCCGGCTGGCTGGGATAGCCCGCTGCCGGCCGGATGCCCTGTTACAACAGCCATAAAAATTCTCGTTACCATAGCTCATTTATTTACAATATCCTGGTAAACACGGAAAATCCGATTGATGTTAAACTAATGGCACTGTTTATTTGCCTTGCTAAAGGACAATGAATTTCATTCAGGGAATTCCTACCTGGTATTTGATACGATGAAGATCATCAGCCTCCAGACATTCCTCGTGGGAATACCCCCAGTACTCCTTGCGAACTTTCTCATGCAGGTATTCAGCAAATGCCTCAGCTAGCCGATCTGCGATGGCCTTGACCATAATAATGTTGTAGTCATCAAAACATGCTTCATACCTGAGACGGACGTTAAAAAAGAAAACGTGCTGACAATGTAACAAGTATTAAACAGTAGTTCTCAACCTAGAATCCTGTGGAATAAATCACCAAAGGTAGTTGTGGACGTCATGAGATAAATTCTTTTCTTAACCTTTTATTCTTCATTGAAGTCTAAGCACAGTGACTTGTAACTTGTGCATTGGAGTCTAAACACAGTAACTTGTAACTTGTGCATTGGAGTCTAAGCAGTGACTTGTAACTTGTGCATTGGAGTCTAAACATTGTATATGGCTGCAGGGATTGACAAATTTTTGGTAATCAGGACCAACCGGTAATTTGGGATGGGAGCATCAGAGATGAGGTTTCTATAAAAACTTACTCTTTGCAGAATTCCTGAGTACCTATACCAGCAGTGCAGGCAAACAGGCCGATAAAGTCAGTGACACCACTTTCTCTTGATGCCAAAAAGTCAGACTGACACAGGTAGGGGGAGCTGTCTGCTGCGTCTTTCTGGGCCTGGCAGATTAGACAAATTGATCAGATTTAGTCTAAAACTTGATCAAATTTAGAAATTAACTGGATCAGATTTAGACAAAAACTTGATCAGATTTAAACAAAAACTTGATCATTAAACTTTGATGCTGAGAATGTAAATCATAAACTCATGTTTGGAATGATTAAATCAGCCAATGGCTTCAAAGCTTTACACATTGAATAAAATAAATTTGAGGAATGTCATTGTGTTTCCTGTAAATTTTTGGTATACAGGATTCAGACACACTTTAAGCACAAGTCTTTTTTTTCATGGATAAAAATATATATATTTTATATATAATATAATATATATATATATATATATATACTATATTACAATAAATAGATAATCATTTCATTTATATCAATTAACAAGGGGAAAAAAACCTCTTAGATGAGCCACTATGAGAACACAGGATTACAGAACAGTACAAAGATCTCACAAAAATATTTCTACATATCATCTATCCGTCAGGTACATCGTATTCCTTACTTGCTGTCTCAAGCCAAACAGAGTGGCAATCTTTTCCCCATGCTCATCGTACACCTCAATGTCATCCCCCACACTGTTGGCGGGGTAAAAGGCGATGGTGGCGGTAGCCCTCAGCTTCTTTTCTCTGATTGTTTTCCGTAGAATCTTTTGAGCATCTTCAAACAGACTTTTTGCCTGTTCCCCTGAAATTCATCGATTAAAAAGTATTACATTTACATCTGATTAAAAAGTTTTACTACATTTAGATCTCATGAAGAATCTTTACGTTTACAGCTGATTAACAAGTTTTAGATTTACAGCTGATCAAGAAGTATTACATTTACAGCTGCGAGGAATTTTAGTGATTCTAAAATACAAAAAATTATCTGAACACACATTTATAAAGTATTTATAAAGTAGCAGAGTTGCCTCCATCAGTGGTAGTTACTCTCATGGGGCAGCAAGTTGGGGACATAAGAAAATTTGAGAGCAGACTACGAAAATTTAAATCCAGGGCCACATCACTTTAGTAAGAGCAGACACATGCCTGAATAGGCGTTCATTAGCAGAGCCATATGTCCCCGCACAGGGCCACATCATGGTGCATCCATTTTTTGACTAATGATGTGTAATTGTGTCTCTGTGAATTTCAGGCGTAACAGAAAAAGTAAGCACTATCTCAATAAGCCTTTTCACATCCCAAACACGAGGAACTCTGGATCCAGACATTTCCCATGGCTCCAAATGCCTTTCTTCCACCCTACACAATCTCAGGAACACATCTATCAAAAAACATTTCACAACATCCTTCATAATTACAGACTTCCCACCACTTAGGACCACACAACATGGCATTACTACAACAAGGATCACTAAGGAATTGTAATAAAATGAGTAGTTTTGATCAACAAATTTTGTTTTGATGAGCTGAATCAATTATTGTTCCAATGAGTTCTATTTCAGCAGTTTGAAAAAATAAACTAAAGCACAAAATATAAGAGTAAGGTCCCTTTAAATAAAAAATGTGGTGGCTGGCCCTTTATAAAATGTTTAGGTTTAGGTAGCTGCCAGTGATCAATGCTAACATTTATGGTAGTTCATCCACAAAACCTTCAGTAGAATCAAGTTTATTAACCACTTTTGCACCATAAATTAAAGTTTTTTGAAAAACTTATTCGTACTGTCAAACAGAAATATAAAATGATAACACTGTGAAAGATTCTCACCAACTTCCTTGTCATTAAAGATCTTGGGGTAACCCCTGTTTGGATACTTTCCCCTGAGTTGCCAGACATTAAAAAATGGCCTCCAATCAATGTAATCAACAAGACACTGCAGGTCAAAGTCTTCAAATTTCTTTACTCCAATAAAGGACGGCCTCACTGAAAAATTGTACAGTTTAAAGAAGATTAGTTTCACTCTGTGAATAAGAGTTTTATTTATCTTTTTTTTTTTTTATCCACAAACTTTCTAGTTATTTAATAAAGCATTAAAATGCCACTAAATTCCAAGTAATAAACTAAGGTAGTGGTCCTTTTAACAAGCCAACATAAGATAAGATTCTTTTATTGATCCAAACAAATGGAAATGTTTTAAGATTGCATTGTACATTTTCAGCACATAAATAAAACAATTTTAACACAAGACATTTATAATAAACTATTTTATTATATAGTAAAAAAAACAACAAAAAACAGCCATTCAGTGATTTCTCTTAGCCATATCAGGGACTTATTAGTTCTCATTAAGATTTGTGACTTCAGGGGAAGCACGCTGGTAAATTCATACAGATTGGGGAACAAAAGAATTTTTATATCTTTCAGTCCTCGCCCTGATGGAAAGAATTCGTATTTATTTTTTTAATACATTCTGATTCTGATAGACTACGTTGCTGCAAACAAGTACTGGCATATGTGCAACAGCTTGGGAAACGATGCAGCCATCCTAACCGCTCCTAGCAACTCTGAAGAGTTCTATTTTAAGCCCAATTTCATTGTGGGTTGCAGAAAACAACTGGCACAATTAGCTGATAAATTGGTAGCCCTACAAAGTATTTAAGAAAGGAATTTTTAGCTGTAAAGTGAGATCACAGATTCTTAACTTTTCAAAACATTTTTTATTTTAAATTATTTATCCTAAGTTTTATTGAACTCATTCTCAGGATCTAAATGTTAGACTTCAGCTCTGCACCCCTTGTTACTAAAGTCTAATGAAATTCCAAATAAAAGAAGTGTCTGCTTGGTATGGCAAACCATGATAAAAGTGTGGTCTGTAAGGTATGGCAAACCATGATAAAAGATGGGTCTGTAATGTCTGGCAAACCTTGATAACAGATGGGTCTGTTAGGTTTGCAAACCATAACAGATGTCCCAGACATCCATTAAATACAAGATATTATACAGGGAAATGATTTAGCTTTAAAACAAAAGTATCTTTTAACCTGGATGTGGTGTTGTTGACCAATCAATGACCAATCTCTTCTCTCTTGCTTTTTCTATGGGGAGGTATTTCCTGTCCTGAAAAGTCAAGGTAAAAAAAGGGAAACCACTGGACCACCTGACATAGTCAATTCACATCTGGTTCATAGCAAACTAATTATAATAGTGTTATTAAAGCTTAACCAACATGGTTTTATTGACACAAACTGTTTGTGTCTCATTGATTGTCTTGTTCATAGTGACCTCGATGACAATTAAATATTATTCAGTGCTGAGCAGTGAACGCAGATTGAGAGAACTGAACGCAAATAACCAGGGAGAGTAGACACTCAACAATGAAAGCCAGCTTGCAATTTTTAACAGACAGACTGCATTAAAAGACAGACATTGCATTAAAAGACAGACTGCATTAAATCCGGTAAATCCGGACTAAATTGATTTGTTAACATTCTTTTCAAACAATACAGCAACTATCACATACTCAGCTGATCTGGTCAACAAGTCTTAAAAATACGATCTAGGTATTGGTCAAGGCTTTATAATGACTCGACCAAACAGAAATTGAGTCTTATATGGACAGAGGTTAATGTCTTTTAAGTTCCAGCCTTGCTGTAAATGATACCAGGCCAGATGTAACCAATGCCAGGTTAGATGTAACAGATACCAGGCCAGATGTAACCGATACCAGGTTAGATGTTACCGATACCAGGCTAGATGTAACCGATACTAGGCTAGATAACCCACATCAGCCTTCATCTCAGTCAGCCAAAATTTTATATAATCAAACCAACTGGCATAATTTTTAATTTCTGAGGTATATAAAGATTTTTTAAAACTCTGTGCCGTCAAACTATATTGAAATCAGGCATTTTCATCGGACATGAAAGGGGCTGGGACTAATCTTTTTTAATGTATTAAAAATGTATTTTTTAATATATTAAAAGAAATATGTGAGGCTTCTAGAAATTTTTTTTCATTATTGTGGATTCATAAAATAATAAAGAAATGAGTGAATTCATCCATTCTACCTTGAGTGAGTCATAATGCTCTTCTCTGATTTCCTCATAATCTTCTGCAAGATCTTCCAGAAACTCATCTCGTGTGTTTGCATCTCCCAAGGCTGAGACCTGAACAGGAATATTTTAGTTCTAGTTTTGAAAATGCAAGTGTTAATCATATTATAAGGTGTTAAGAATTTAATTTTCCTTTATCTGAGGGCTAAATGTTTTATTTTAAAATTCACTCAACAACTTTTAAAAAAAATTTATAATTTAATAAGGGTGAAAGAAATCATTAAGAACATATGTGGTGAGTTACACTGCATTATTTAACCATTATTTAGTTAGTGTAGTTATTTTTCTACATAAATGAATAGCTCTTTTTATTAACTGTTTCATATATTATTACAGCTTTGCTAGCATGCAGATGTTCAGTGTCGACAGCTAGATTAAACATATCTTACAAGCATTTTCTGAATACAGGAACACATTTTGTTAATTTGTGCTAAACCCTTTAGGAAAAAACAATATCGATGAAATGCGAATAGCTATTTTGGTTATCAATTTCTTGACATTAAAATTGCTGCCAAATGAACTTTGACCAATGCAAGTTGTTTGGAATTTGTTAATGTTTTTTAAATGCTGATTTCTAACTCTATTGATAAGATTTTCATCTGGTTCCAAGCCACTGATTAAACTTGAAAACATCAAACAGACTTTTTTAACATCGATTGTAATGAAAGAATACTTTGAGCAAGGATAAGGTTTCAGTTTACTCCACATTTATACATACCACTATAACAGCTTTATACATACCACTACAACAGCTTTTTACATACCAGTACAACAGCTTTATACATACCACCACAACAGCTTTATACATACCACTACAACAGCTTTAGAGGCATCCAACACATGAACGACTGGGCTCGACTTGCGGGGGGCAATCTTCACCGCCGTGTGTTGTCTGTAAATGACAGAGTTACAGAACATAACTTATCGAATACATTGTGTGATTGTTAACAAGAGGTGGTCAATTCTAAACAATGTGTTGACAGGGCCTCAAAAAATTTAGCAGGTAAAAAAATTATTTAAAAGATTCTGCCACAGTCCCTGAACACTCACACACATTAATGAGTTGTACAATAGAAATCCTAGTATTAGTCATATCAGGTGTGGTTTCAGTTGGGGGAAATTATTTGCTGGCAGGTCTTCGTTATTATAGATTGGTTATAACTATGAGACTAAACATGGACATCAAAATTCAAAGACTGTTTTGATGAATTAAATTAATGTTTTATAATGTAAGAAACAATGAATTCGGGTCACTGATGTAAGTTGGCAAAGGTATCTTTCAATCATGTCACATGATTTCTAATTATTTGATAAATATCTATTATAATTAATCGACATCCTTCCGTCTCGTGAGACGATGGTGCATCACCGTTGGGTTGGGTTGCATTTTCTCGAGTGGCTGTGCAGTCCTATCCTTGCCTTGAGTATCTATTATAATACATTTAATACATTTCACCAGACTAAGGTAGATCTTCCTTTACCTCCCAAATTATTAGGGTTTTGTGATAGAGTATTGTCTGTATTTTTAAATATGTAGGCTGTTTCAATGAAGGCAAATTCAATTTAAATTGTCATATTAGATTATATGAATTATTGTAATTATTTAAAAATTACACAAATACATTACTATGATTGGTAACACACAGGTAAAATACAAATGAAAAATCACTGACTATCTAGTTGATCTTTCTGATCAAATATCAAAAATCAAAGTTTTATGTCACTTCTTTCACAAAGTCGCTTCTCCAAAATGCACACCTAAAAACTTACTTTGATGTTGTAGCTCCACCAATCAACACTGGGATGTTGAGACCGACCCGCTCAAACTCTTTCACGTTATAAATCATTTCATCCAAAGATGGTGTGATCAACCCAGACAAACCAATGAAATCTGAAATTTTAAAGTAAAAAGGGCAAAGAATAAATCACATGCAGTTTTACACTAGCAAATTTATGAACCAGAAACCAAATTTTCAGCAATGATTGCTTTTCAAAAGCTGTCAATAAAGCTGAGGGAGGCCATACTTAATATTAACCAAATCATCAATGTCTCTTGCTTTCATTTATCATTTTAAAATGGAGGGACATTTATTTTATTGCTTTTGTAACAAAGACCACATGCAGACACAAAAATACACATTTTCCTTTACACATTAAATTACTCAAATTTTGGGCATAAAAACAAAAAGCCAAATTTTACAATAATAAGTCAGACATCTTTTTTTTAATTCATTTTATTACCTGCTTTCTCTCTGATGGCAGTTTCAATGATTTTTTCACAAGGGCACATAACTCCTAGGTCAATAACTCTAAGTGAAAAAAGTTATGAATAGCAAAATATGCTTCCATACATTAAAAAATTAATAAAAAGATAGTAAAAAAAATTTCATCAATTAAAAAAAAGTGTTTTCCTTATCCCATTGAATGTATATTCAATTATGGATATAAAATCTACTTGGTGATACATTGCAGAAGATTTAAGCTGGTAACAAACAGCACACAGATAAAAAAAAAAGCATAATGTGTATGTTCCATATAGACTTTAAGATAGTTAAAATATACCTGGAATGGCTGCCATTACATTAACTTACTTGTAATTGTTACACCCCAGAACAACACCAACTATGTTCTTGCCAATGTCATGCACATCTCCTTTAACTGTGGCTATCACAAACGTACCTTGGTAGTTGGGTTCCTGTGAATTATTACATATTTAATATAATATAAACCCTAATATTAGTATAACCTTTCTGTGTATGCAGTTGAAATTTAAAATTTTTTTTGGGCGTCAGTTGAATGCTCTATGACATTAATTTAATACATTATATATATTTAGACTTGTGCTGCCATGGATGGTATGCTTCTTGTGCCAGTTTTATTTCAGTATGAGTGTTTAGATGTTGCCTGTTAATGCACGTGGAGAAATTCTTTAAAAGGTTCCACTTACACTGCAATAATTGTGCTTTCTAAGTGGAAGTGACAGCATTGTATATGCTAAGCTTTGTTCTGGGTGGTTCTGAACTAGGTAATGTTTTTATGGGAAGGTAATAGCCTCCCTCCCCAAACTATATTTCCATTAACTGGTTAACTAGCATGAGCCGGTGGGAACGGCCCAGCATTTCTTCCATTATGGCCACGAGCTACTGGTAGCACCAATGTTTGTATCGTATTAAATCAAGTCAAATATTTATATTATTCCGTTCCTGTTTTGCTTCCAGATTTTAATTTACCGACAGGATGTTTATATTTGAACCGCATGCTATCGGCAGAATGTTTTAAAAAACGGGCTGTTCATTAATTTTGCTTCAATTTCCAAGCTAGTTACAAAATTGTACTACTTGTTTATTATGGCAACAAGTGACAGGGTTACTAAAGGCATATAAGTGATTGAAAGTGTAAATATTATTCAATATCTGTTTTCTTTGGTGCATTTTTCTTATTATTGGATATTTATTTGGAAACCACCAAATAAAAGGCTTTAAATGATTTGGAAATTTAAAATTTATATATACATTTATACATTGTGTAAATTGTTTTTTTATTGTAAATACTAATTTAACAATTGATAATTTCCTAACAAAACTTAACTTTACAAATATTTTATATTTACCTTATAGACAATTCAATTACCTACAAAACGGTTTATTAATTATAAGAATATGTTTATAATTAAGAAAACTGCAGCTGAATTTGTACATACACCTAAACTAAGAAAATGTGACCTACATTTAATTCGGCCACAGCTGGTTTTTCATTCTGGTAGATCAGTTAACAGTCAAGAATAGTAGATTTTTTTTTTAAAAATCCCACTTGTCGCAAAATTTCAAACATTCATCATACATCTGTAAAGCAACTTACAGCATCCTCAGGTAAACCCTTAGATCTCATCATCTCCAGTCTTTCTGTCTCCATGAAGGGAATGAGATGACCGACCGCTTTCTTCATGACCCTCGCTGACTTGATGACCTGGGGCAAGAACATTTTGCCAACACCAAACAAGTCTCCCACAATCGCCATACCCTGCGGAAAATTTTAAAATTCTTTCATCTCATCCAAATTCATTCAGTAAGTCTTACAGTAGGCATGTAAAATAAATTTTAAACCCTGGACCACATAACATATTTATTCAGGGTATATGTATTTATTCAGGGTACTGGGAAACAGTATTGTAACATAATTTTTAAAAATTAATTTCTTCAACAGATATATACCATACCGATGTTGATGTCAATATTTAAAAAAAAAAACACTACAACAAATCTTGTATTTCTATGACTTAAAAATTGTTTAACATATTTGAATAATGTGCTCCCAAATAGTTCTTGAATTTTATTTGACTTATCTCCATCATGCCATTTACTGATGTGCACTTATTACTGACCACACCCACAGCCTTTTTTTTTTTTTAAAGCTACAAAAAAGCAACCCTCCCCAACCTTTATTTATTGTAAAATGTTGTGATGTTTCAGGTGATTCATGCTTAGACTAAGCCTCACCTTCATTAGAGGACCTTCTATAACATTCAGAGGTCTGGGGTAAAGTTCTCTATTCTGACGAGCTTCTTCAGTATCCTCAATCACATATTTGTCAATGCCCTGCAATCACATATTTGTCAATGCCCCACAATTACATAATTGTCAATGCCCTGCAATCACATATTTGTCAATGCCCCACAATCACATATTTGTCAATGTCCCTCAATAACATATTTGTCACTGCCTTGATAAACAAATTTAAATTTTGTATACAATTAAGGTATAACAAACACAAATGAAAGTTAGGCTGCTTACATAATATAAAACTATCAAATTTTAAAGAACTCATCAATTCCTTAAAAGTCTAAAAGATTCTAACTTCATTTTTAAATGCCACAGTACAATTTGTCGTAGATTATTAATAATGAATGTATTTACTTTTACTATCAGTGCTGGTATTCACCTTTAAAGTGCCTCTAGTTTTGGACCTCTGCACTAGCATTCTAACACCCCATAAACATTTACCTTGACTAAAGAGTGGGACAGTCTTTCCTCTACAGACTTTTGCCTCCATTCATCTTCTTGGACGCACTTTTTATTCCCTTGCACCATGCTCTTTGTAGAAGAACCAAATATATATACAAATATGTCATTAACATTCTACACTTTGAAGTGTGTTTTTTTTTCTTCTTTAATTTAAAAAATATTAATAATTTCTAAAACAACAGTAAGTAGAAAAGTCATTTTTAAGCCCTATTGAAGGGAAGGCATTCTGAGATTTGTTTAAAAAAATTATTTGATAAGTTATTTCAGATTTTAAATATAAAATTTTCATTATAATTTTCAAATTACACAGCCATATTTCTGTGAAATGATCTCACATACAACACAGATTTTAAAAAAAAATTTGTCCTCCCCCATTACCTGCGCATATGTCAACAATTTCTCAGTCCCCTCAGGATCTTTATCCCACAATAAATTTTCACACATTTCAAGTAGCTCAGGTGGGATATCATCATACAATGGAAGTGCTCCAGCATTGACTATCCCCATATCCATGCCAGCCTAAAGTTGGGAGGGTTGTAAATGAGAGAAAGGCATGAAACAAAAGTAAGAGCGTGGACAAACTACGACAGATTTAATTGTGAATCCATTTAATGACAGAATCATATAGTTCTCAAGTCGCATCAGAACAATTCTAATTCTAATCTTTGAATGGAATACAATATTTTTAAAAATAATGTGAAATTAGATCAAAGAAGTTTTAGACAAGCTCTAATCTCTGGGATTATATAACAGCTCAAATCGTATTCTTTTAATTTAAATATTATTCTATAGAAATGCAACAATTCTTATGAAAGGCAATTAAGATTACACAAAAATATTTCCGTCTTTGAACACATGCCTTACAAGAGCAACATTTGAAGATTTAGTTTGAACCACGCATTTAATGGTGATGATTGTGTTTTGAAAGTGTTGGGATAGTACTGCTTAAATCAGGGTTTTGGGAATCTTGATGTTCCAAGTTTGGGTTATTAAGGTCTTACCTTGATGGCATGGTAGAGAAAAACACTGTGCATAGCTTCTCTCACTGCTTCCATTCCACGGAACGAGAAGGAGAAATTCGATACACCCCCACTGACCCTGGCTCCTGGCAATGTTTTCTATTTTATAAACAAAACAAGAGATTATTGTTTTACAGCAAAATGCATAGGAACAATTTAAAACAATTTAATTTTTAAAAAAATTACAGCTGTTAAATGCCTGTCACACCATCGTACCTTGATTATGGTAGAGGCTTCGATAAAATTCACACCATAGCTGTTATGCTCCTCAATACCAGTGGCTATTGTCAGGATGTTGGGGTCAAAGATTATATCATTGGGGTTAAAGCCAAGTTTCTGGGTGAGCAAGTTGTACGACCGTGTGCAGATCGCTACCTTACGCTCTGTGCCAGTAGCCTGGACAAATAAATTATGAAAGATATATTACTTATCTAGTAAAAAAAAAAGCATACCAGACTTATAAAGTCAGTGGTTTTAGTAGAGGTTGGGAAGTAAATATGTAATCTGGTTTTTAATTTATTCCATAAGTTTACTTTAGTAACTAATTCACTTATTTTTGGCATTATTTAGTTTTGGCGTATATTAAAAAAACAAAACATGATAAATATGCTGTAAAACAATATAAGGTTAAATTCAATCAAATAACCTTTTAACCACAACCAATCATTAATATCGCTAATCATCTAAAATTGGAATAATAGGCTTATTCTTAAACATTTTAATTTTTTTTAAATGCAACTATTCACTATTTTATCCATTCCATTTTTGTTTTATATAGCAGAAAAAAAATCCTTATTCATAATGAAAAAAAGAGCATGTTACAAAAGCCAAATAATAAATTTTTCTTATAACAAAAGTCAAAATAAATGAACTACCATTAGAGTGATCAATATCAAGCGTTTAAAATGATGACATCAACCAATGGCCGAAACCTTACCTGCCCTTCCTCATCGAAAGCCATTATTACGACAGCGGCGCCATATTTTTTAATAATTCTGGCTTTCTTCAAAAAATCTTCTTCACCTTCTTTCAAGCTGATGCTGTTGACGATACATTTCCCTTGTGCACACTTCAGGCCAGCCTCTATCACGGCAAAGTTGGAGGAATCAATGCATAATGGTACCTGGGGAGAACATTTTTGGGAATCAATACATAATGGGTTCCTGGGGAGAAAAGTTGTGGAGTAAGCATTATCTTATTAATCACAGGAATATCATTTATATTTTTATAAATATCTATAAATTGTTAAACTTACATGACAAGATAGGATTTGATTCATTTCATGTATGCAAATTTGAGCCTTACTTTCTTTCCGTCAACTAGAAGCCCTAACATCGCATAAACTATTTAATTTTCAACTAAATTCAGAGCATAACAAATTACACTTTTTAAAACTTCATTTAAAGCTGCTGGGCTCATAAAGGATAATAAATGAAGTACTGCTTTCAAGCTTTGTGAAGGAAACAGTAGAAAAGGGTAAGTGGAAGCTTGAAACATAAATAGAGGAAAATAAAAGAAGAATGTTTCGGCTCAGAGCCTTCCTCAGCAGACAGGACAAATGAAGTGTTACGTAGTACACTTTTTCCCCGTGCGTGAACTTTCTTTGACCCCTCATTAGACTCCTAGCAGAAAGTAACGTTTGTTGTGGGCGTGGTTAAATCTGTTTGATGTATCGTGTTTACCACCAACTTCCAATTAAACATGGTTAGTATGTCTACTAGTATGTTATGGAATGTTCTCGATTGTATTAGAAAAGTAAGGGCGTTTCTAGACGCGTCGATAGACCCATATATATGAATGATTGACAGGCACAGAGAGAGAGAGAGAGACGGAGATTGAGAGATATGTTTAACTTCACGAGACGTGCATTATTCTTTGTGTTCTTATATGTGTTTATTCGCATTGATCATTCATCCTTATTCATTGGCACATTGTAATAATTGTGTACCGTTACAAAATTTTTCCCATACTCTGTAAATTGATGATTTGTAATTATACTTCTTTTGTTTGTAATTGTATTATTACTAAATTAAATCTCATTAATTGTAAATGGTACTGTTTTGTGTGTCGTAATTTTGTTATTGTATTTATCTATGGTATCGTCCTTTGTTAGGCACTGTTTGAACGAGCTATAACTTAAAACAAGAGATTAATTTCTCACAAGAGAAGCCAGTGCGTAACAGAAGAAATAAGAAATAAAAAGTATTTAAAAAACTTAAAATGTTCGCCATTTGCATGTTATTATGAAGTTTCCGGTATTAGCATATATTTGATATTCCGGCAAGAAGGCGAACATTGTGTCAATGTATTAATTTCCAGCACATTTACCTTCGCAATTTCGGGCTCTGAAGCTATAAGATTGACAAATGTTGTCATGGCCGATATCCCATCAAGCATACCCTCGTCCATGTTTATGTCAATGACCTGAGCACCAGTTTGCACCTGCTCCTTAGCAACATTCAATGCTTCCTGAGAATATAAAATCATTTAACACATCAGTCAAGGATGAACAGTTGGGGACATGAACTCAATTACAAATTAACCTCTACTGTGAGATACAAAAGATACTTATGTCTCGCAGTACCATAAAGCATGTGTCCCATGGACTGCTGAGAATGCCGCTAAACTGTTAACGACGGTCTAACATATGATGTGACAAAATAGGATTTTAATTATCACAAATGTCAACCATCTTCAAATTGAATCTTAATAAGAACCAAAAAAAAAAGCTTCATGATGCCCAGTTTTATTTCAAATATCTGATCTGGACCTTTAAGGTGGAGAAACTGTCATTTTTTTAACAGTGTTCAAAGTTGGATCAAGTACCTCAAACTTCCTGGTCTTGATGAGTCTGCAAAACCTCTTTGATCCTGCCACATTGCATCTTTCACCAATGTTCACAAAGTTAGTTATTGGTGAGATGTAGAACGGTTCTAGGCCTAATAAAAAAATTGTTTTAAGACGTTAGGTGTTTATTTTTTTTTAAAAACATTTATTTAGGGTACTGGTACCTATTTTTGTAAAAGAAAATTTCAAAATATTGTAAAACACTGAGGTGAAAACATATAAAGAAAGATGTAAATATAATTTTCTCAAAATAATAAACTGCAAATGTTTTAACATTTAGTCATAAAGTGATTAGCTTAAAAGCATGATTTTTTAGTAGCCTGCAGATAGAAAGTTGTAGCTTAACCCATTACTGCCCATTACTCCTGCTAATTTCCCACCCATCAATGTCTATCGCCTTCTGTTGTTTTATGGTTGTTCAGGAAACTTAGCAACCCAACTCATACACAACATGTTTGCTAAACTGTACTGCTATTATCAGAAGAAAACACTTGTCTTTATGAAGAAATCCAAATGTTACATCTCCTCTCATTATTAAGTTATAGACCATTTGGCATGGCTTTCCAAGCTCTTTTTAAAGTTTATAGCAAGCTTAGGCTGATACGATGAATCTATCAAACCAACCAAGGTAGTATCTATTGAAACCACTGCAGAATGTGATCTGATCCAAAGGTTAAAGGTAACTCTGAATCTGATTAAAAAATTGGTACTCGTACATCAGAAGTTGATGCAAACAGTAAGCCATGGTGACGGCACAATGCTTGGCATAATGTACCACATTAAAACTTGAGATTTTGTATTACGATGGTGATTCTATTTTTAAACCCTATATTTGTGTCTTTCATCATTATTTAATTTTATTCACTTCATATTGCCTCTAAAAAAATTATGATGACTTTCAGTTGTATACACGTCACATACGTTATGTTTTTTATCAAAAGAAGATTGGACCTAAATTAAGCTATAAAAAAATTGAAAGCATTTCTTGGCAGAGAGAATATTGGAGACTTAAGACCTGTCATGCGAATGTAACAAGATATTTAATAAGCTAATCTACTCATCATCCACCTGAAAGACAGCAGCTGTTTGGTCTAAGTTCTGATGGAGGAATTCTTGGCTTGAAATTTTTGGCCACTTCTGCTATAGCCCTGAGAGAGTAAAAAAAAAAGTATGTTCCATTTATTTATTGAATTATTTATCAGACACAAAAAAAATAATTAAATTTGAAATAATTTAAGTTATTTTAATGATTGGAAAAACAAACATATTCAATAAAAAAAAAAAAATGCACAAATAAATGTTTTAACATTTTTAAAGTGTTATTGTTCTAGAAACCCACCCGAAGGACATGTGATGTAACTATTTGCAAATTAAGCCTAACAGGGTAATGGTGATGCCACTTATATACCACCAACCAAACAATACCTTATGTGTGTAGGTTGCGTACCACAGCAGCCACCAATTATATTGATCAATCCATCTTTCATAAACTCCTGGGAAGGAGAGACAGAGTATAAGAAAAAATTGGATCTGACAATTGGATTGTGTAGGGCAGTGGTCCCCAAATGGCGGTCCGTGGACTTTCACCGGTCCGCATGCCTAACGCTGCCGGTCCCCATTACATAAATATTTATGTCAAATAGAAATAAAAGTATAAAAATAAATCATGCACCGGTCCCTGGTAAAATTTCGAAACTCGTTCACCGGTACGCCAAACTTAAACGCTTGGGAACCACTGATGTAGAAAACATCCATATATTATGTATGCACCAAGAGGGGAGGGGAAGGGATTTTAACTGTGGAGATTTTGCACACGGAGGCTTGAGGCCAAGTGGGGTATGAAATTTGTATGTATGAATGGGAGTTTCCGAAAACGGATAGAGGGGATATGAAAATTTGAATATTTTTGTATATATAATATATGGATGGCTCCATCCATTTAACTTTATGTTAGAATATGGATCCTGTAAAACATAAAAATTACAGGTTACCAACTTATGTCACTATTGATATAGTTTATGTTACTTCCTAGTAATCCCTTTCAGTCTTTTGCAGCCCTTTACATTTTTAAAATAAAGATATTTAGTTTTGTGGGAGGTAATACTTGATAAGTTGATTGAAATAAACTCACTCTAACTTGGGCAGCCGTTTCATCTGGAGTTTCATCATATTCACCAAATGTATTAGGGAGGCCTGAGGAAAGAATAATGGTAAGAAGTAAAAGAAATAGTTGTTGACTAAATTTTTAAAAGCTCTTTAGCTTTGTACCCCTGATAAACTAGCCACAATCATGTCCTAGGTGAGACCACATTGGTTTTCCTGTAGATGTGTAAAATTTATAGAAAAATTGTCTCACTAGATTTCCTAGAAAATTTTATTTCAAAGCAATGTAAACTCTTTCTCTTGGACTGAAAGGGTTAACCATAAATATTTTTAAAATCTGGTGGGAGAGTAAATGTCAGTGTGGTAAAGTTGGTCAACCCTTAGAGTGGTGACACCATTACTTGATCAAGCTTAAGTGATACTGATGAGAAGAACACAATGACTTATATTAAGAAGAAAAAAAAAACTACCAGCATTAGGATAACACAGCACATATGCTGTAGTGTTTTTGCTGACAGCTTCGATAAAAGGTCTCATCTCTGAAGCACCCAGGGCACAATTGAGACCAAGGCACATGGGCTTGGAGTGAGAGACACTGAGAATGAAAGCTTCTGTGGTCTGACCTGATAAGGTCCTTCCACTTTTGTCTACAATGGTACCAGAAATCTGAACAAGCAAAACAAAAAGTGTGATGGTAAGTAAATATGCTGTTATTTATAAAAATTAAATTCTACAAACTACTAACTGCACTAATATGAAAATTAGAAAACAGATGAAAATTAGTTTAAAATAAACTTACAAATACTGGTACTTGAGTATAACCTGATTCAAAAACATTTTCAATGGCAAAGAGTGCAGCTTTTGCATTGGCTGTATCAAAAATAGTTTCCACTAATAAAACATCCGCACCGCCATCCAAAAGTCCTCTTGCTTGTTCAGCATAGGCATCCACGAGCTCATCAAAAGCTTTGTTGACGGAAATATGAAGTAAATTAAATAGATTTAGATAACGTTTAAAAAAATGTTATCCTTGTAGAAAGAATACGCACAATGAATTTTTGACAAAATTTTGCAAATGGAAAAATTAGATTTAAAGTTTTGCAAACAAAATAAATAAAAAGGTAGTAAAATTTAAATTGGTGATTTCAAACACAGTGATCTATAAATTCATGGTTATTTGGGCTAATAAGGAAGTTCAATTCAATAAAATATGAATAATGTATAAAATATATCTGCACCCAAAAACAGTTACCAGAAATTGGTTTGCAAAGTAATTTGGTCAACAGAAAATTGATAGACAGAAACTTGGTTGAACAAAAATTTGTTAGAAAAGAAGCTAGTTGGAACCAAAATTTGTTGGAATTTTTTATTTAAATTTTTTAATGTATTAAGGCTAAGAGGTGCGAGTGAGAAATGGGGAGATTTGTTCGAACTGAAGCATGTTCTAATTTTTTTTTATGTTGTTTAAGGATAGTTTTAACTGAAGGGAGATGACATTTCATTGCAGGGGTTAAATAATTCAATGAATCAATCAATAGACAAAATATAATGAGGAGAGTCACATGGAATTAAAGCTCCCCGTTTTTTACATTATTTTATTTATTTCAATTTTGGAGCTAGCAGATGCATGATTATGTTTTTGCTATGTTTAGTTACAGCCCTATTACCGGTTACAATTCGACATGGACACAAACCTTTTTGAAGTTTTCCCATTTCCATGTCAAATGAATTATCAGTGATTTTCTTTCTTCACATATGTGCAGCCATAAACTACTAAATTTTGTTTATTTGTGCTTGTAACGAAGGGTCATTTCGGACAAGAATGCCACTGTGAGTACTTGCCATTATCATATAAGGCCTATTCATCAGGTTGATGCAACTTATTATCTTTAAAAAATTGATTGTAATTATAAATCAGTGTTGTTCCACATCAAAAATTTAAATGAGATTGCCCAATATCCTATAAATGAAACGGACCAAATGCTAGCCAAAATGAAAGCTGGAGTATGTTTTAAAAAAACAACATTTTAGTTGTATTTCTATTTTTACTTACTTCCAAACTATTAAATAACAAGGCTACATTTTGTATTTTTTAAATTTCAATAAAATTCCATCCTAACATATCTCCCTGTTTCTCACTGGCACCTCTTCGCTGTAATAATATTCATCTAAAATCTTAAAATGAAACAAACTTCGGTTAGAATAAAGCTACCCACTTCTACCTCGCACCTCTTTAAAAAAATATTTGAACAAATTTCTATTTGAAAAAATTTCAGTTGATGAATTTCCACTTTAACAAATTTCTGTCAAACAAATATCGGGTACAAATCTTATCAAGTGTACACTGTCAATTTTTGTGAAAATTGATAAAAATTTCTTGTTTGATCCAATGCTTTCAACTTTTTCAACAATAATAATACTTTCAAAAAAACTTATGTATGTCTTTTTCTTCTCCTTAAAAAATAACTTGAAATAACTTACTGACATTCCTGAACTCAGGGTTCTCCACTGATGGTGAGATAGACAAGGTCCTGTTTGTTGGACCCATGGCACCAGCCACATAACGTTTGACACCTTAAAAAACATAGCCCATGAAACAGTAAAGTTTTCATCAGCAGAGAAGGACAACCCCAAGAGTTAACTTATCCACTGTTTTATGGTGGCCAGAGAAAGTTGTTCCAACTGACACCCCAACCCCACTAACTATTTTCTATTGTTAACACTCCTTTTTTATATCTAGAGCAGGCCTGCACAACTGTAAGGAGGGCCGTAATACTTCAAGAAAAACTGGTGCAGGACGAAAGAAAATAGGACGGGGGGAAGGCTATTAACAAAATAATAATAATAAAGAATCGTTTCTTTGCAGGCTGCAAAATGGGTGCTGGTGGGCCACGGCCCGTATGTTGTGCAGGTCTGACCTAGAGGACTGGATAAAATGTTTAAGGTGACCAGATACAGCTAACCAATGCCACCGCCTGGTCAACAACAACAGAAACCTCATCACAAGCAACATTATGGCACTATCATTCAATTGGTTTTAAATAATCTCTGTGAATGTATCCAATAGATAACCATCACATGCAAGATATATTTTTATTCATTAAAATATCAATCCATTTACTGTAATTAGTGTAATTCAGGCTTAAAAAATTCATTGGTAAAAGATAAATATGTTTAAAAAAAATTATTTAATTTTTTCTAACCAGTTTGTAGAGAAATTTCATCACATGCACTTTTGGCAAGTTGAGCTGCCTCCTTGTTAAGCCTATATACCTATTTTTATAGAGATAATAACAATTAGAACATTTAATGTTTTCTAATCAATAGATTTGAAGTAGGAATATCTTATAATTAGATCAAAAGGAACAGTAAATGTATTAACATAAAATATCAAGTAATGACAGCAACAAAACTGAATTGTAAAATTTTTGACTTACATATTCCTCCAAGCCATAATCTGACTGTGCTATTGAAGTTCCACTGAAAGTGTTTGTTTCTATAAAATCTGCTCCTGCAGCCAAATATTCCTAAATTAAAAAAATATGAACGCTATGAAAAAATCATGGAAAAATTCTATGTACTTTTAATATCACTAGGAGTCATATCATCTGAAACGGCAGTTTCAAGATATATTTAACCACCCTGTTCATATAAAATCTATCTCACAGCAAAGCCTTTCCATTTTTGGTAGATTCTTTAAATAATTTTGGACCTTTAGAGATTGGGGAATTTAAAGATTTCAGAAACTAAAATATAACTATTTTTAGGGAAACAAATGATTTTTAAGCTCAATTTCTTTCTTTTCTACTTAAAAGATAGTTAAAATATGACTAGCTAATGCGCTTCCATAGTTCAATTTTCATCGAAGTGTGAGGCATAATGGAAGTTTGCATTGAAAAAAATTGAAACTGGATTTCATTAAGACAACTTTTTACAATGAAAGAAAAAAAAGAAAACAATGATACTGTTGTCAGTCCTGTAACCACAATAGCAACTTCGTGAATTTTTAGACAAAGTTGTTAACAAATACAAAAACCTATATGGCCCTCTTCAGATTAATAGTGACACACACCTCCCTCACTGGTGTTCCAGGGTTCACAAAAACATTTATTGCTTAACATGTATCTCACATAATAAAATCGCTTATTGTGTGAGGTGAAGAGTCATTAACACATTGACTTATGGTAAGTTTATCGTGATGTCAGCACTACAGAAATAAAGTGTTACAACAGAATACCCTTGGTTGAACTTTGAATAGAAATTGTATTTTATCACAGTATAATTAAATAAGATGATTAAAAATATTATACTTTGAAACAGAGTTATTGAAATTGTCCACACAAAAAAACAAAATACTTATAATACTTGTATTATTTTCTCTCATTCCCTAATGCCCAACACAATTGATTTAGTGTGCTAATTTTGCTTTGTTGGTGTAAATTTGACTCTGTCAATCCCACTTAAGGGGGTACATTGTTGTGGACATGTTGAGATTTACACCAACAGACAATTTTATTTCATTTATTCAATTTTGTTGGTCTTTTTACAAATATTTCTGTTGTTTGAGAACCTTTTATATCTTTGACAAAACATTATTTGATTCAGGGGCTGTAAACAGACAGATGCACATCTAGCATTTTTATCTAATCAACTAATCTGACAATCTCATATTGATTCTAGATATCATTTATCAAAATTTAAATCTTGCATCCCTTTAATGTAAAATAAATTTTCCCAATGGACTACAATTTGGTGATTGTGTTAAGCTGTCTCCCTCTTTAACATATATAATTGTTGGATTTGTAGATTTCAAAACAAACTAATAAGCAGAGTTGAGTGAAGAAGTAGATGATACAAAGACATCACTGTTATAGACAGTTACAATTATTTCTTAATTTTTTCTTTTCTTTTTACTAACCTTATGTATTTTTAATATTACTTCAGGTTTTGTTAGGCAGAGCAAGTCATTGTTTCCTTTAAGGTTGCGTGGGTGATCTTTGAAAAATATACCACGAAAATCATCTTCATCAAGCCTTTCTCTTTGAATCATAGTGCCCATGCCACCATCAAATATCATTATTCTCTCTTTCAGTGTTTTTTCCAGAACTTCAAAGATATCTGAAAGAGTTAATACATTTTCTCATTGATTAAAAAGTATGAATAATTCTTTTAAAAAAATTAATTGAATCTTCTTTGTAACTAACGGAAATATATATGAGTATTTAAACTATCAATTAATTATTCCACAAAGTTTCATTAGGATTTTGAATCCTCAATTTTTTAACAATTAATACAATAGCAATAAATTATTAACCCTTTGTTTAGGTTGTCAACTATCCACCATGAAATAGTGTCACATTAAAATTTAACTCTTTATTATTCCACAAAGTTTCATTAAGATTTTGAATCCTCAATTTTTTAACAATTAATACAATAATAGCAATAAATTATTAACCCTTTGTTTAGGTTATCAACTATCCACCATGAAATAGTGTCACATTAAAATTTAACTCTTGAATTTGCGTCTTTATTTATTCATAATTCTCGATTATCCAAATTAATATTTATCCACAATTAATATTCCCACAATGGACCTTATCCTGTATCCAGAATAGCCCCGAGTATATTAAAAGTTTTAATTTTTATAGACAGTCACTTTGATGCATCTTGCACTCTACAGGACCACATTCATTGTATGACACTACTATACTGATGCATACATTTGCCAAAAAGTACTTTCATACCAGAGGCAGTAAGTCTTAAATAAAAAGGGATACACTCAACATATCTGTATACTGTTATAATTGACTTATTCATATGACATAAGCCTACATTTATATTTAATATTAATAGACATATTAAAAGAGAATCATCATCCATATTGACAACTGACCATATATTATGATATATATTCAAATGATATTGTATTAAGCTATTGTATTATTAATTTTTAAGCTATACTATACAAATATTCTATATAATTATATAATAATATCAATAATCAAATAATTGAAAATGTTGACTTTCTAACTTTCTTAAAAATCAGTTTTAAAAACTAGTAATACTTGACTTAAGGCAAGCTAGATATTACTAATATTAGATAGCCTGGTGAAGTTACTAATGATTAATGACTAATGAATCTTAAAACTAAAAAGTTTTTAGTTTTTAGGGTAAGTCGGTAAGTGTAAGTCAACTCAAAGTCATTTATTTTTAATTAAACAAAGGGCTTGGAACTTTTTAATTGTTTCTTTTCTTATATTAAAATTTGGGTATAATAACAGACGAACATTTTTACTAATTGATTAATATTGCCATAAAATAAGTCTACAGTACCGGTAGTAGTTGTAGTAGTAGTAGTCTAGTAGTAGTAGTACTAATAGTAGTGACTAAGTCCGTTTTCATGAAAATTTATGTTATACCACATAATCTAAAAATAATTGATATTACATGCCTAGATCGCTACAGCTTTTTCATTTTTATAGTGATCCTGTTTAAAGTAAGTATTTCTAAATAAATTTACAACGAAATAATTGTTTACTAAAACTGACGACTATCGATATTAAAAGTAGGCCAAACACATGGCTGTGTATATAAATAAAACTTTTTTAGGTCATGCATGTGTTGTGCGCAGCACAGGATGTATTATACTGTGTTGGATTATTCACGCTAAAAATACCTGATGCTTTTGAAGGCTGAGTGCTATCAGATATTGTCGGAGGCATTTTATCTGCAGTTTTTTAATGTTGTATTTTTCTTAAAGCTAAAATATATATATATTTCCTATAATATAAAACTGCCCGGTTTTGCACCAAATGAAATCTTTGATAAGCGGTTCGTTCTTATATAAGGTGACAATGTCCTCAGTGCGCATGAACGGACCTGCGTCATATTATTTCCTGTAGTCGTGGAACTCTTCGGAACTTATACTAGCAAACTTTTTCTTTTCAACATAAGGAAAATTTCGTGACGCATTTAGGTATATTTTAAACTTGTATGTTTGTAAATATTGGTTTCTTTAACCTTTTTGTGAACGACTATTTTCAATTAGATCATTGTCTATTCAACCCAACTGCGGTAAAACCTCAACTGTGTATTATATTAGATGTTATTTATTCAGGTCAAAATTAGTTGCATCAAACTTCACTCACTCTCACAGTTCACAGCCGCAGCCTGTGAAAAAAAAAAGAGTCACTTCTAATTTTACCTTTGACTTAAAGCCAAAAGTTGGGCGTCAGTAGAGGAAAAGAATTAGAAGTTTTGCCTTGAATCCACTTTTCTTATTAATTTTACTTCTTCTGGATACACTTTTTGGTAACACTTTTTATTTACTAACTTTTGAGCTAGATAGAAAAGACATTATTTATTTAGACAAAATAGCACCACTAAATCTAAACTGGAAGTTTCAGTTGAAAAGAGTTGAACATTCATGACAGTTACTAATACTCATATAGTAGGCCTAAATTATAAATTATACTATAACTTAGTACTCCATAACAGTATAACTTGTAGTTTTGATTAGGAGGCAGTAATACCAATAGTATAATAAGTATGGTAGTAAGTAGACTTGACTTATATTTCCATTAATCATTAAGGCAAGGCCTAGTTATTATTAAATATAGGCTAATTCAATACTGACAATAGCCTGAATGATCAGTGAATTATTATTTTTAATTATTATCTTTGAATGCAAGGAGTGGTAGAACAAAACAGCTCTGCTTGACCTGATACAATCAGTGATTGTATTAAAAAAAACAAAATTGTATATTGCTAAGTAGCAATATGGTTTTTAATCTACGAAGTGTCTACACGTCCGGCGCGCCTGACAAATAGTGCGGGAGATTTATGTCTGGCGGGCATGTCACTTGACCGCCGGACGACTGTTAAAGCGTTATTATTCCGGCAGATCATGTGACCAAGTGGTTGCCGTTAAATTATTGGATTGCTTTTGATATTCCAATATTGTGTACATATATTAGTCAGCCGATCCGTAGATAATTAATAAATGCTGAACATGTTAATATAATCAAATGCTCTGGGATACATAAACTGTTTGACTTTGAATATTAAACCAGTCGGCCTAAATACTAACTAGTAGTAGGCCAACTATCACTACTACCATTACTAATCTATTTATTCCGACTCTTCAAAGAAAAAAGTCCCATATCTCAGTTAAATATCTTGTAAAGCTCTACCTTGAAGCCTAAATTTAAAATACGAACCAAATAAAATAAAACCTATGTCAATAACGTTGTATTTCAGGATTAGTATTTAGTATTGCATGAGAAGTAGGCTAAGCTACCACCATATCTGCCCTATATTAAGATGTAGGGTTTATCTCTTTGTAAACTATCGGCCTCCTCGCCTTAAACGTAATTATTTATCACCCCCAATATGACTTTGTTACAGCGGTCATGTGACCTGGTCGCCGGACAAAAAGTGCGGGAGATATAAGTCCGGCCCGGCGCGCCGGATGTGTAGACACTGCCTTTAATCTAACTTTTTCAGGGGTAAACTATTAACTAATTACTAATAAAGGAAGTTTTAAAAATTATTATTATTTCTTTCAAAAAAAGCTCTGCTAACATCATTTTACATATTTGAACGCAATTGAAGAAAAAAAACACCAAAAAACTAACTAATAATAATTACCTTTTATAAATATTTCCAAGGTTTACCCGATTCAAAAAGAAAAAAATACTGTTTCATTTTTGTATCAACAATAATTCTAATATTGTTGCTAGGCCTATAATTATAAGTGGCTCAATATAACAGGTTGTTTTGGCCATATTTAGCATCATGAATCTACCAAGTAATCCAAATTTACATAAAACACACTCACTGGGTCCGGATTCTAGATAAACTCCTAAAATTGGCAGCTTACAGATTTTCTAATCAATAGGCCTAATGTTAAACATTTGTATAATTCATTACAACAAATTGAATGTTTAAATCACTCATAATGCCATGGATACTACTTTTGTAAATGCTATGTTAACTGTGTTACTATGTTATGTCTCATATTTCAGGATAACTGCTGGGTGATGCCCAGGTTAGGACCAGATCAATGCTAGCCCGCAGGAGAAGGAATAATTCGGGCTCTGATGGTCAGCAGCAGCAACAAATAGCATCCTCGAGTTATCAGCAAGGACACAGCAGCCCAAGGCAACAATCTCCACCACTTCCACCTTCTTCTCGTCCACAACAGCTATTCACAGATCCAGATATGACGTGCAGAGATCGATCAACAGAGTTTATGTCTGTTGTAAAATCGATCCAGTCACGACAGGTAAGACAATTTTTAGATATTTTAAAATAATTAAAAGAAACTCACCTATGATTTAACTTGACTCATTATTTTCCGGTATTACTGTGAATTGTTAGCTAATTAATATCTGTATATAGCTAATTAATATATGTATATCTTTTCAGGGTAATGGAGTGGTTCAAAATCACAGAAACAGGGCCTTACATGTCCGCAGCGAGTTCACCAATATTGCAAAGTAAATAGTTTTTAAAGTTCAGTTTCTCTTTTGAATAATCATATAATATATAACAAATCTTGTTATAGTCACACAGAAATAATCTTTTTTTTTGTTTAATAAATTTGAAATTATTCCACTGTAGGATCTGTTACCTGTATAATAAATTGATTCTGAACTAGAATTAGATCATGTAAATGATAATATTATCAATGCTGTAAATTTATTATTACTTGTGTATATTGCTTTTAAAAACTTTCTGAATATTGTCTTAATTTACATATTTCTATTATTTAGACGTATAGGTAAAGACCTTGCCAACACATTTGCCAAATTAGAAAAGCTCACAATATGTAAGTTTTGGTGTTATATCTGTATATTTAAAGTTACATAATAACAGTGGAATGTTAGCTGAAATTTTATCTATATTAATTTTGTACTGTTCATCTGAATTTTTAAAAATCTGTATTACCATAATTGCATTGGTTGCACCTGAAATGTGTTTTTTTTTAAAAACTTCTTATTAATCATTTGCCATTATCTACTTATGCAGTGTGGGTTTTACAAATTTATATATATTTTTTTTTTAATTGCTTCCAGTGGCTAAACGAAAGGCAATTTTTGATGACAAGCCTTTGGAGATTCAGGAGTTGACCTACATCATCAAACAAGATATCAACAGTCTGAATGATCAGATCGCTCAGTTGCAGCAGGTGAGTAGTATTTAGTCACAACTGCAGTAACTTATCATTGTCTTGTGGACTCATTTCCAATCCAATGCATTGCTTTCACGTATCTATAGGTCATCATAATCTTTTACTTTGTTGATTTTGACATATTTAACCTGCTGAGTTCTGTTTATTTTCATCAAGAGAAACCTTCAAATCATTGTTTTAAAAAAATATATATATTGTTTGCATTTTAAAATCAAAAAAACTTTTTTTTTTCTTTATGTATCTTAATAAATTATCTCTAAAATTGAGTTTGTTTGTTTTTTAGACCAAAATTTACTTCACATCAGCTTTACCATAGTTTTTAGAATTTTAAAGAAATAATCAAAAAATATAATGAATAAATATTTTAGGCTTACAGTTTTATTTTACTTGGTATAGTAGCTTTTGCTTTCCTTTAAATTTCAGTAACTGTGTTGAATGAAATTATTAAAAAATATTATCCATTCCGCTGTTGACATATTATATATTTAAATATTTTCATATATACTTCGTAAATTAAATTGTGTTATACTAAAATTAATTTACAATATTTCAGCTGGCCAAATCACAGAGGTCACAAAATGGCAAACACTTGCAAACACATTCCAACACAGTTGTCGTTGCTTTACAGGTCAGCTGTAGTAAATTTAGGAAAATCTGCACAGATGAACTTGTATTATAGAATGAAAATGTATTTTGATCATAAGTTGTTAATCTTAGCAATACAAAATTGGACGGAAACTGTTAATAAATATTTTAACGCCTTAAAGGGTTATGATCTATATCATTATATTTATATTGTTTATATATTTTTTTACTAAAATATTGTGTTGCGTTGATCATAAATTTTACTTTTGTAATTTAAACTTTTGCAATCTGTAAATAGAAGAGTCAATGAATTGGTAATAATTTTTTATTAAACCATTATGTTTAAATAAATTATCTTTTTCTTTTTATTGCACAGTCCAAATTAGCGTCAATGTCAAATGACTTTAGACAAGTTCTTGAAGTCAGGACAGAAGTAAGTTTCATTATTTCGTTATTAATAAAGAAAGCATGTGTTTATCTTTAGAGGCTAATAATAAAGAGCTTATGACTGGTTGTGCTAGATGATTAAGCAAGAAAAAAGATCCACTGTCATAGAGGGGTTCTTTGGATACATTCAACTTTTAATTTTAAATTCATATTACTAATATAAAATTATAATGCAGAAAATCTTTGATTCAGTGCAACATAGTTCATTCAATAAACTCTTTGCATGCTGCTAAATAGGCCACTACAGGGGAAAAATGCATTAAAAGTCTGGACAGAAGTTGTGTTTCAATATCTCAACTCTGTAGGGAACTGTGCAAATAAATAATGAAAATCTACTTAATAGAAAGTATCCGATTGCATCGGAAGATAACTGTGGCCAACATTGAAAACGGCAATGACTACTAAAAAAATCAGTAACTCAAACAATTGATGAATTGTAAATTTTTCATTTTGAAAACATTAATTCACTTTTCAAATCCATTCCCGGTATTTGGCTGAATATTTAAATGATTCTTGACTAGACTTTTCCAACTTAGTGCCCACAGGGGATTCCCAATCTAACAAACTCAAAGCTGCTGCCCCGTTTCTTCAGGGGTTGAAGGTGGAATTTTGGGAGATGCAAGGAAAAGATTTTTCAAGTACAGGGGAGACATTAGCTTTTTAGTTATGATATAAATTATTATTTATTTTAAAACATTTCTTCATTAACATTTTCCTTCATATAAGTCACAAATATATTTTCTAAGCTCTACAATTTTCTATGTATTTAAATAAGAAAATTAGAAGTCCATTAATTTCAAATTTTAAAATGCATTGTTAGTATTGATGGGGTGTAAGGCTTAGGAAAACAATAGTTGGTGCTGAGTATAGCAAGCTTAGGAGGAAACACTGCTTAGATTGTTCTTTGAAGATTATCAAAAATGACTTATGAATATTTATTCACTTTTCTCATGTTTAAAGTAATTGTGCCTTTTAATTTGTGTTCACTAAAGAGGGGATTTAAACATTTTCTTGATTTCTTCTTAGAATTTGAAACACCAAAAATCAAGGAGAGAGCAGTTCTCATCCACACCTGTAACATCATCCCTGCCCCCATCAGCATATCAAGGACATATGAGTGAGTCAGTTGGGTTATAGCATTTAAAAAAAAGTTATCTGGTTTCCTTAAGACAAAAACTGGTGCTCAGTTAAATGAATTACATGTATTTTAAAAAGTTTATATTCTCTGTAGCACTGCTCACAATTGTAGTGGTTTTCTTTCACATTTGTTTCAAATCTTCCAAGTGGCAAACACATGAATAGTATTTCAATGGAACCCTTTCTTAAAATAAATTCACATATATTATTTGTTTCTTTTAAGTACCGGTACTTGAAGAAGGGTATGAAAAAATTCTTGTGCAAGACAATCACAAATTCACTAAAACTAGTTACACCTTATCAACACCACAAATTCACTAAAACTAGTTACACCTCTATCAACACCAGAAATTCACTAAAACTAGTTACACCTCTATCAACACCACAAAGCTCACTAAAACTAGTTACACCTCTATCAACACCACAAATTCACTAAAACTAGTTACACCTCTATCAACACCACAAATTCACTAAAACTAGTTACACCTCTATCAACACCACAAAGCTCACTATCCACAAGAGATGGACTTTTTTAATTTATTTTTTTATTTTTAAAAAAGAATGATACTTTAACTAATCACAGTGCTATTTGCTTGTAAAACCCAGCTCTAATAGGACACCAGCTATTAAGGTTAATGCATTACTAATGACACATAATTGTGCCACAGTTTTTAATAAAAGCTGTGAAGTTGTTATGGAAATGATTGACCACTTGTTCTAATAATAATTAAAAGTTTTCTACTTACATTTGGATAAGGAGAAAAGAATCATCATTGCAAAGAAAATCACTGTAGTTCTTGTCAAAAAGTTGATTGAATTCCACCCCAACAATTTATATTGACAAACTTGAAACATGCTGTTTTTTTAATAATTTATTTTAGATGGCTCAGTTCTTCTACAAGATGATGCCAGCCACACAGGAAATGGAGATGTGGCTATTGATATGTCAGGGGGGGCACGGGGAGGTCAACTCCAGAACCAGTTGCAGCTTATTGATGAACAAGTAAGTTTGGTTGAGACTTTCAAAATATCATAACAGGATAGTTCCAGGGCTTTTAAAAATAGAAAAATGTTTCATTTGACTGAACTGTGTGGTGAAATGACTTCTATTGGAAGGTGTTGGTGGATAACTTTCACATGCATTTATCACTTACTCGTGGGCTTTGCAACACTTTTAGAAGTTATAAAAGTTAAGGATATAATAATAAATAATAAAGTTCATTTCAAAAACACGCTTCATCCCCAAAGGCTCGAAGCGCGGTACAAAGTCAAAAAAAAAAAAAAATCTATAGTTTACCACATTTAAAACAAACGCAACACGACAAAAACTAATTACAAGCATACAATGGCAAAGTCTTTCTAGCCATTTCAACCATAAGCAACACAGCCATTATGCATTAACTGGAAAATAATGTTGACAATCATCCCAGAAGGTGTTTGCGAAATAGATGTGTCTTTAAATCGGTTTTAAAGGACTCCAGTGTCTGGTTGTTTCTGAGATCGACAGGAAGGGCGTTCCAAATTAGTGGACCAGCAAATGCGAAAGTGCGCTTTCCGTAAGTCTCAAGGCAAACACGTGGTGTCGAGAGTTTGCCACTATCGGATGAGCGGAGCTCTCTAGTGGGTACATAAGGCGTCAGCAGCTCTTTCAGATAGTTAACACGAAATAATAATGCCGAACCGAGTATATATATATATTTTTGTATGCATCGTTTCCAACAATATGAGAATTCATAGCCCATAAAATAGCTTAGCTCTACGTTTGCATTTAATTTATTTCTAGATTGTATGGACATTGGCCTATCATAAAGCCTAAGATTCATTATAATGGTTGATTGCTTTGAAAATAAATTTTATATGATCAGACCGTTTAAAACTTAACTTACCAGGGAAATAATCCCCAATCCAGCTGCTAAGGGCTGTGATTTCTTGCATTACTGCTATATGGCTACCAGACTATATGTGAAATGATAAAAGAAAAAAGAAGTGAACAACTTTTCCAATAGTCATAGGTAGACAGGTCCCTTAATCCCTTTCCAATCCAACCACAATGAATTCAGATGGAGGTATTGGAGAGGGCATGAGCTTGAAGACAAACATCCATTGTGCAGTTAACTTTATTAGTCTTTACCATAGTAGTCACAAGCATGTCTGGAAAGTGTTGATGTTAGGCAATGGATCTTCTCATTTGTAATTACACAATGAATTATAAAATAAGGCATGTATTAATATAGTATGTCCCGACACGTTGCGTGAGATAACAGATATCCAAACGGTACCTCACCATCCTTAAGATGGGATGAAGTCTTTAGATAACTAAATCTCAAAATGGCCAACGCGTGTCCCAGCTTGGAGACGGATGGCCCACATATTGACATTGCAAAACACGATGATCATACTGAATCATCTCTTTAAAGGCATGGTGTTAAAAATGTATCAAAATATAAGGATTGAAATGGAATGCTTAAACAACTCACTCTGTTAGATTTGCCGTCTTCAGTCTCACAAAGTAACGAAGTGGTCATTATGGTGCGAAGATCTAGATTTCTTAATGATAACATGGTATATAAAGTAATGGTTATATAATTGGTCATTGGCTGATTTCAGTCTTTCAATCCAGACCAATGAAGTAAATCTTTAGAAGCATGATCAAAATTTTACACAAGTTAACTCACTCATAGCATAGGGGTGGGTATTTTTACTGCACGGTTCATGACACAGTTCAATACTCTTGGGGGATTGTTGACAAAATTAAGAGGATGAATGAAACCAGGGGGAATAACTCATACTAAACAATAAGAAAAAAGTGAATGGGTGTTCTAGCAAGGTGTTCTTAATGTATCACTGTATTGAAATTTAAAAGAACCGACTAGATTTCATCACAAACTGAAGTATAATCTGCTAATCTTGCTTGTTTCAGGATGCTTACATTCAGAGTAGGGCTGAGACGATGCAAAACATTGAGTCAACCATAGTGGAACTCGGAAGTATATTTCAGCAGCTTGCGCACATGGTTAAAGAGCAGGAAGAAATTGTTGGAAGGTGAGCTTTTTTTGTGTTTTACTGTGTTTTTTTTTAAAGGATAAATGACAACATAAATGATTCAAACCCAGTCACTCCAGGGGGCCTGGACCCTTTCCATCTTGTAAACACACTTGAAATAATGTGTCTAAATTAAGCAACAGCTTGTGGAATTATCATTTAAAGAAATTATTACATAGGTTATAGTATTCCATCAAAAATTTTTTTTCTCTTAAATTATGTAAACAAATATTGCAATACCAATGCTCTAAACCAGTGAGGGGAAATTTTTGGGCTGTAGCGGGGGCCAAGAGTTGATTTAATATTTCACTAAAACTAGTTGGTGTGGAGTTTTACCGAGAAATTAGATAAATTTACGTTTTTCATGAGTTTTCATCTGATGAGGATTATACACATTTTTCTCACATACCATTTTTATAGGATTGATCAGAATGTAGATGAAGCAAGCCAGAACATTGAGGCGGCCCATTCAGAGATTCTCAAGTATTTCCAGTCTGTGACATCAAATCGTTGGCTAATGATCAAGATTTTTGGTGTACTGATGGTTTTCTTTATTATATTTATAGTCTTCATGGCATAGGAGTTTTGATTCTGGTTTACAATGGCAGGTCTGAACCGTTGGACCTCAGGATTTTTACAAATATATATATTTTTTTCTAAATTAAACATCTTTGAAATACTGTGAGCGAAACGTCGAGTGCTCACCCTGACATGCTACGGGAAACCTTTAATTCTGCTGATGTTCCTCATTGTGGCAGGAATGAAGCATTATGCAGTAGTGTGACTGTTTCTGTCACCAGAACCTGAACCCACTGGATACTTGTTGTCAAAAAAACAATTGACGTTTACTGCATGTCATAATTGATGTGCATATTTAAGTCCTGTTTTAATCATCTCACTGATTATATAGTGGCTGTATTTTTGAGCCCATTTTGATTGTATCTTGTTTATCCTTCCCATAGTGCAAAGAACAAGATATTCAAAGCTGTATTTTTTGCGCGCCCCCCCCCCCCAATTTTACCAAAGTCTACCTGATGTAAGGGTCTAAAACATACAATTGATTTCTAACCCCATATTTACATATTAAACTTTAGCTGGCCTTATTGACCTTGAATGACTCTGAAAACAGTTCTAACTTCTTGATGACCTGATGTATTAAACTGATATTTCACAGAAAAGCCTAAATGACTTCATACTAGTTTGCCAGATTTACTTGGCTGGTAAAGTGTGTCACCAGTATTTCAGGTCTTGTTTTTTTTCCATCATCATCATCTATACGGTCATTGTTCAAATAATGGGTGCAGGGACCATGCTCTAGGCTTTATTTTCTGGTAAAAGGCATCATTTTCTTAGCTATCTCTTTGTGAGAATTGTATAAATTTTGACAACCCTATTGTCTGTTATATAATACATAAAAAAAATAATGCCAACTGTCAAGGAATTTAAAGAAAAAAAATTTGCTGAATAATTTGTAGACAAAATTTACTCTTTTTTTTTGTAACCCTTCCCATTCCCACACTTGAATCAAAAATTATTTTTTTTTAAAGTTCTTAAATGAGGCCATACCACATTGACATACATTTATTAACATTTTTATTTAATTTCACTGTGATGCTTCTTGTTCATTACCATTTAAAAAATGCACAAATGGAAGTGGATCAAAAGCAATCTTTGGACAATCTGAACGACAATTGAAATATTTCAAATACATTTTTATTTGCTGCTGTTCAGTCTCCTCTGTGAAGAATAAAGACGAAGCATTTTGCCAATTATCGTGAACTTATTTGCAGTTGGCTCACTTGACATAAATTTGTCACTTAAATTGAAACGTGGCAGACCATAATTATGGCAATCCTATTAAAATATAATATTTGCACACAATCATTTGGTATATTAATTCTCCTTGATAATCTGTTGTTTATAAATGTGATTGTACAGCTTATGATCATTCAGTACCAATACAATTTTCTGGATTGCTAGAATCACCAGGTGTTATATATTTTTTCACAAATATCTGAACAATTAGTTTGAGCTGTGTACCATGTTGAATTCCTTGCACAGTGACATAAATGAACAATGCAAAGACACTAGAAGAAAATTTCAAAGTGCTATTGAATGCAAACCCTGGCTTTGATTATCTCTAACAAGTCTTTGACAGAAGATCCTGTAGAGATGGGATGCAAAGCTTCCACCCATTTCTGAAAGATGAATCTGATAATTTGGTGCCAGTGTTGACACTATGATATTCTCTTATACTTATTGTTGATATGAAAATGTGGGAACATTTCAAACAAAAACTCTGTAGATAAAAATGTGTGTTGATTTGATTTCATTTGTAAATAAACTATATGCATGTATTTATTTGATTATGATGTAAATAACTGTGAAAATGTCAAGAAATAAATTATGAACACAAGCTTGCTTCATTTTTTTGTAATTGTTATGAGCAAGTCTCTCACCCCCTACAAAAATAACACAGCATTTTAAAATTGTTGGGGGGGGGGGATTACATCTAATTTTTTTTATAGAATATTAAGAGAACTGTAGATCATAGAAAATTAACTTGTAACTATATACAGTGAAAATCGTTTAACATAAAACTGAGGGCACCGAAATATTTCTTCGTGTCAAAAGAATTTCATGTTGGAAACGATGCATACAAAAATATATATATATACTCGGTTCGGCATTATTATTTCGTGTTAACCAATTTTTCATGTTAAGCGTTTTCGTTTTTAATGTATTGAACTGTATAGTAAAATATTAATGAAACAATAAATAAAATATAAACCTATGACTTCAAATTGAACGTCAAGGCTCCTCTGTTCTTATATTACTTTTTCTTTGCATCCCATGAAGTGTCAACTCTCACCCCGGCTTGGGGAAACCCTGTCCCAGATGAAAATGGCTAAGATCTAGATCAGCGTTTCACAAACTGTTAAGTTTGGTTGACCAGTGGATGATTCCTATTGGACCAGTGCTGACTTTTTGGATCTCAAATGAGTTGAAGTATAGCACAATAGTGCTTTCACATGGGTTCAGGGCTCAGGCTCCTTGTCCAAGTCGTCTTAACTGTTATGTGTGTTATCTGGCCTCCCCATATTTTCCAAACCAAAAAACACTTGGAATTCCCTTGTTAGGTGTTTATTTTTATTTGATAAGCTTCACATTGGTTAAAATTTTAATCTTGCACACAGTTTCAGCTTCACAAGTCTTAAGATATGAATAATTTACCTAGATACACACACCCCCTTAAAAACATTCAAAAGCTTCAAAATAATTTGAAAATTACATCTATTGTTCACTTCCAAGTCTTTAGAAATCTGACAATTTTAATAACATTGTTGGCTTCCAAGTCTGTAGAAGTTCTCAAATAAGAAAATGCAACTGAAAACGTCACACAAATTTATATTTCATTTATTTTGATTGACATGAAACGCTATTGATTGACATAATCATAAATCACAAGTCAAAACCAACTTGTCATATTAATAAATATAATTAATCAACAGTGGATAACTAAATGCATGCATCAGTATTCAAGCAGTGTGATTTAGAAGAGTATTTATCAGACATGCAGGGCAAATTAACTGAGTAGCACCACCTCAGACAAGGGTAACAGCTGAAAGATATTGATCATTAAAAATGAACCAAAGAAAGACAACCCAAAACTCTACCTGTTAAAATGAACACATTTTTAGCAGTATTAATGTTATTTCTGGGGCATAATAAAACAAAATTGTTTTTTTTTTATCTGGCAGTGGAAACAGTTTTGTTTAATGGCATGTTGTATCTTGACCGTGGCATATTAAATTATTTTTTATTTAAAAGAACAGTTAATATAATATAAACTTACATTATATGGCATTCTATTTCTATCCGAGGTAGGTGTTTCTTTTTTCAACTGAAAACAACATTTAAAAAATTACTTCACAAGCTTTAAATATATAATTATTGTATATGATTAAATCATTTTCAAGGAAGAATGAGTGGCTAAACATCTCTAAGACTCCAACTAAGAAATTTGAAATCAAGGTAAGAAGGACATTTTAACAAATATTTTATTTTACAGTATAATTATGTTGAATATGGTTTTAATTGACGCAATGAAATTTGATATTTTTAGCTACATGAAATCAAATTAAAACATTCAGGCCCCCTCCGTCCTCACTAAAATTCTCAGCTCCATTTGATAAACTGTTTTGTGGGCGGCATAATGATTTTTTTAATTTGGAAAGACATTTTTGTATAGAAACTTTATTATTTCACTTCCTTTCTTTATTAAATAATTAATGCTACTTCACTGAAGTACAATACAGTGCACATATTAGCTACTAAATAAGGTTTCAAAATGTTCAATTTATTACCAGCACATACTTTTCCCATGCCATAAAAGTACATCTAATTATAACTTTACAAAAAGGAGTTATTTTATTTCTTGTGAAATGTTTTTAACCACCTTCAGCATGACACTAGGTACCAAGATGTGGATAAAGGAATGGTTTAATATCATAAAATGTGAATATTTGAGTAAACGAAGATGTCAAACAACCATATCTTGAAATGGGCAGATCCTATGATATCAGCTTCACTCTCAGTCCATTAATCAACATTTTAATTTTTAACATTGTTTCCATTTTGAAGTTTTTCAATAAGGTCATCAACATTATAGTTAACTGAGCAAACTGTTACTACAAGGTGAGTTAAACTGACAAAATGCTTTTGCCTTTGAAAGAAATGTTTAAAATGTGAGTGTTGTATATTACTACAGATATAAAAACTGTGAAATAAAATTCATGTCTTAATGTTGAATATATAAAATAAGATTGCATTTGTGTTAGGACACTGAGAGTCAAGTTATCAATTTCAACATAAATTATCATACATGTATAAGCATTCATAATGTCAAAAATGGATGAATAAAACAGATTTTAAAGAAAAAGCGAAGGGAATCGAAATTAAATGTTATGTTTGTTTTCTAGTTAAAATATACCAAGGTTTATTCAAATCAATTTTTGTAGACTTTTTTCAATTTTTTAAAGTTACTAATCAAAACGTCTGTAAATAATATAAGGTTTGAGAATAGTTTAACATTTCCTACTTGGTTAACAAGCCTGTTTAAAAAAATACAACTTGGGTGTAAAATTAAAAAAAAAGATTTTACCTATTTTTCAAATCTTCAAAGATTAAGTTGCTTAGTATGAGATAACTTTTAGCAACATTTCAAGCACATTCCTAGATAATCAATATTCTTACCCATGTCCTGCAAAACATAATTCTTTATCCAAAATTTCATGAGCTGCTGTTACAAGGCAATCCTAGCAGCAAAGTGTATTTGTCGTTTGGGATACATTAAAACAAACATTCTAAAATACTGGCCAGCATTTGATGAGCAAAGAAGAACAGAAATCAAAAAAATGTTCATCTTTCTTCTACAGAAAAATTAAAATACAGTTTACACATTCATAACAATTGTAAGTAAACAATGCTGTTTCATTAAGAAAAAAAAAAAGGAGGTTTATCTGTCATCAGGAGATTGAAATAAAGTAGGGTAGGTTTAAAAAAAAATCAAAATTACAAAAACCAATTGAAATTATAGGAAGTATTTAAAAATGGAGAAAATGCTGACAGATTTACCATTTTTTTAAACCACCTCAAATACGTTTAAATATATACAGAACTTATGCCAACTAAAGTTGCTAATTTTAATTTGCTTGCATTTTATAAGGTACATTTTAAGATATGAAATGGTTTTATGATACTGTACCTATTTGCTAGCTGGGAATAAATTATCAGGTGCATTATATTGGTTGCATACCATTACATTCTAAGTAATTAACTATTTAAAAACGGAGAGTAAACTGTACACATGTTAACAAAGCTTCGTCAATCTTTACTACCGGGTATATATGTATAAGTGTTTCATTTATCATTCTTTACTATATATATGTACAAGTGTTTCATTTATCATTCTTTACTATATCTGTATAAGTGTTTCATTTATCATTCTTTACTTATATATATATATAAGTGTTTCATTTATCATTCTTTACTATATATATATATATAAATGTTTGATTTATCATTAAAAAAGTTGATTTCCTCAAAAATGTATTACCAATAAATGTAATCATTTATAAATGTAATCATTTATCACAAAATAATTCTTTATTTCTCTATTGGAAGTCAAAACTAGCAAAAAACATAATTCATATTGACAAATAACTTTGACAACAATCTTTGGCCTAAGAGCCTAATAAAAAGTAATATACCTTTATCTGCAAGTATTTGGTATAATGTGCAACATATTTAAAATGAAAACTACCTAGCATTAGCAGGCACTCTTTGACTTATAGTAGTACTGGACAAATTTCATGTAGTTTCAAAGATACTCAGTAATGTATACATTTATCTGGACAAAAGATGAAGAGAGTCAGGTGTTTTCTATAGTAAACTTCCTATTCATGAAGTGGTTCTTGCAACTTAAAAATATATGTATAGAAATATATGTAAACTCTACTATCCAGACAGATTCCCCCAATTGCCCATAAACAATGCTGCTGGTTGCTGTCCATGGCTTGGCATGTGAAAGTTCTGGGGTAGGTGGTGTGAATTTACATTTGTTTTTGTTTTGTTGTTATATAGCTGTTTTTAAATTAAATAAATGTATTTAATTTTTAATGTCATGATTATTTTGCTAATATTTTTATGTACGGCGCGGTGAGCCCAGCACTGGGTACCGCGCTATATAAGCGCACTAATAATAATAAATAATAATAATAATACTCTATATAAGTATGTAACGATGAGTAGAAGTAAAGAAATATAGACATATGAAAGTAAAGAAGTATAAATGCATAGAAGTAAAGTGTATAGAAGTACAGTACCCTTATTCTCAGAATTTTTTTCTGAAGATGACTTTAAAATTAAAAGCCACAAAAAGAAATGTAACTTCTATTTTGGAAAGAGCCATATATTTTTGGAAAGAGCCGTATATTTTTGGAAGGAGCCATATATTTTTGGAAGGAGATATATATTTTTTTGGAAAGAGTGGATTAATATAAATAAGTTGGGGGGGGGGGTGGGCAGACATATTTAATTAGGAATCTAAGTTACATTTTAAAGATTAACATCTTTGTTCTTTTTTTCTTTAAATAGTTGAATAGCCTGCATGTCCTGGGTACTTAAACAAGGGGACAAACACCCTCATGTGGGGAAAATGTGTGGCCACCCTTGCTTTCTAGTGTTTACTGCCAAAAAGTGGCTAAGAAATAATTAAATTATCAGATTTACACCTTCACAATGTACTGATTTAGGTATATGAAAATATATGAAAATGTAAATGAGGTGGGTCTAAGAAGAGTGCCTGCATTCATCAAAATATAAACAGGAATGTAAAGACTTCATTTATAAAAATAAGGAAATAAGTGACCAGTGTTACATAGTGACTTTCATCAAATCCAACTTGTAAATATAGTTACGATACGATGAACATTATTGCTAGATGATCACATACAAGCATTACTGGCCTCTCTGTTACAGGTCATCGTGAACACCATATACAGGTAACATAGACAACATACCCATCAGTCATAAATTTAAATGTTTTCTTTTTTAATTTTTAGAATTAAATCTAACATTAATTTAAAAGGACCAGTTCTCAGCCTTTATTTAGGTCCTGCTTAACCCCTGATTTTAGGAACACAAATTCAGCTTCTAGCTGGGCGGTTCTCACAAACTCACAAATCAACTCTATAAAGCAGTTTTAATAATTACAAACAAATCCTAACAAAATGAAAGAAATATCATGTTGCATAATTGAGTGATATTTTTTTTTTTTTTAAATCACAGTTTTAGTATTCTGTAAGCAATTTGGGAACTAATTATTAAACTAATTATTTCCGAGCCTAAAATTTTAATCCAGCCATTTCTATTATAATGGAATGCTAAATACAGTTCAACCATTTGGCAGTCCCTGTTTATGTGTTAACAGAGTTTAAATGAAATGGGAAAGAGCTGTGTGCATTGACTAAATTTTCATTTGATATCTTGGCATGTTCAGGAAAGTATTGTTTTTTCACATCCATTTCATTGGTTTGTAAAGGCAGCAATTGGTCTTTTGGCTTATCCTGCAACTTATTTTCAGTTATTTCATAAGAATGGACAGATGACTGTCTCGTTTTTCTTGTTATTTTACTTCTGGGTTTGCTGGCCTTGGAAGAATATCTATCTTCATCCTCAGATTCTGTTGTCTTATCTTGTGTTGTATCATCATCTCTGGTAGTATTGCCGGAATTGTTGACACTGCTCTTGCCTATTCTTGGTGTACTGATTGATGTGGCACCATCTGTGTTGTCGTGACAACTGTTCTGATCAGCTGTGTTTTCACTGAAGCCGGGAGACTCTCCTCCCTCTGTATCTTCATCCATATGAACCTGCGAGTGTTTCCTAAGCATGTCTTGACTCATGAACGCCTTGTTACATTCATGACATGGGAATTTCCTTGAGCGGAGTTTTTTCCTTCTGAAAGTTATTTTAATGCTTGGAGCATTTCTCTCTTCAGAGTCTGAATCATCCTTAGGCTTTGGCCTTCTTCCTCCATGAATGGTTTTCATGGGAGAATAACGATCTTTGACCTTTGGTGGCCGACCTCTTTTCTTTGAAGTTTCCCCTTGCACAGAGTCTTCATTTTGATTCTTTGACTCAGATATATTTTTACCTTTCAGTTTTCTCCCAACTTTTTTGTCTTTTTGTTCAAGTTCGGAGTCTTCAATAAGATCTTTAGAATGGTCGTACAACGGCAGATCCTGACCTTCATGAACTTTGGCATGTTTGGCCAGCATGGTTTCACTTCCATAAGTTTTATAACAAAACAAACAAGGGAATGGTTTCTTCTTGGCGTGGATTTTTCTATGTCTGTCAAGGTCCCATTGTATTCTAAATCTTTTTCTACAAGTAACACACTTGAAAGGCTTTTTCAAAGGGTCATCTTCACTTTTCATGTGGGTCTCTTTGGCATGCTTTTTCAACAATACATCATTCTTGAAAGACTTGTAGCAGTCAGAGCAAGGGAATGGCTTTTTGGTTAAATGAGTGGACTTGTGTCTTTTGTAATCATGCTCGAAGTGATACGCCTTTGGACAGACTTCACATTTGTAGGGTCTTTCTTCACTGTGCTTCACCATGTGCTTTTTGGCATTGGCCAGCAGACCAAAAGTAAGATGACAAACTTCGCATTCATAACGCTTCTCTTTAGTGTGACTTCTTATGTGTCGTTCATAATCCGTCACATTGCGGAACTGCCTCGGACACATGTTACACATATACTTAGGAGGTTTACCGTGTGTGCGTTTATGTTCAGAGAACTCTGTTCTTTTCTGGAAGGTCAACGAACACTCAGAACAGTGGTACAGTTTGTCTTCAGTATGTCTGAGTCTGATGTGATCCTGCAGGTGAGACTTTCTATTGAACGTCTTGGCACATCGATCACACACAAATGGACGCTCTTTGGTGTGTTTGGTCATTATGTGATCACTTAGATGTGCGTACTGCTTAAATTTGGCCATACACATATTGCACTCATAAGGCCTGCCCTTGGTGTGGGTCCTGACATGGCTGACCAGAGAACCCTTGTCCTTGCAGACCTTCTCACAAAAGTTACATTTGAATAAATGCTTTTTCCTTATTCCACCAGCGCTTGATGGTTCCACGATGACAGTGCACACAGAACTCAGATCCACATCATCCATGACTATTTTAGATGGACCTTTCCTTAAACTGAAATTTGTCTCCTTACCTATGAGTATAGTGTTTGCGGCAGAGTTTGTGGGATGACTGGTGCGGTCAAAGGGCTCTCCACTGTTATCATCCTCATCCTCATCATCATCTTCAGCAGTGTCTTCATCAACCAAATTTGTATCAAGCTTGGTAATTATTTTATTATTTCCTTTAATGACAGAAGGGTGTTTATTTTGTATAACATTTCCTTGTTGAACTGTCTGATTATGAGTTTCAAGATGCGTTATTAGCTCATCGTTATGATAGAACGACAAATCACACAGACCACAAGCGTATGGAGTTTTGACAGTGTGTGATTGCTGCACGTGCTCAACCAGCTTCTTACCTTCGACAAATGCCATATTACATACACCACAACGATAAGCCATGAAGTCGGTGTGCGTGGTGAGATGGCCAAGCAATGCCTCATTGCTTGGAAACTGAATCTCACAATAGCCACATTTATAAGCAGACCCACTGTTGTACAGTTTGTCAAGTGTGCTGCCATTGTGCGATATTTGATAAGCATCTCTGACCATACTGTTACTGTTAACTGCATTGTTACTTGGTATGTTGCAGCTGCCCACCTCATTTTGATCCAAAGAAATTACTTGCAGTTCATCCTGAGAAGGTACAGACCTGGGATGACCTTTCTGAACTTTCAACCTTTTCTTATGTTCAGGAACATGAACTTCATTAGGTAAAGGGTTTAGGTTCTGAATGAAAGAGTTCATTGATTCATGAGGATACTGACCTACATCTGACATGACCGAGCTGGGTGGCTGGTGATGGTATTGCATTTTTGACATCATCTGCGCGTTCATGGATGGGTCAGTGCTGAAGTTGTTTTGAGAGATGAGCACATCTTCGAAGGAATGTTTTGAAGCATCGGGCGCTGTGTTGATGTAAAAACCGTTTGTGGTGACGATGTTACATGAACTGAGTGATGGGAAACTGGCATATGTCATTGTTGCCGGTTTCCCGAAACCGAGGTTCATTTGCAGCTGATCGGTTTCTGGTGGTAGTGAATTCATTTTTGTTGTGCTTGAATGATGAGGGGGTGGTGGGTGGTTGTATAGGATTGGTGCATGCCCCAGCATTCCATCCAGGTTAAAACTGTAAGGTGATGTCATGGGTGAGTTCTGAAAAGTGTTTAGTGCATCGGGTAACTGCCGATTTGGGAACACTGGAACTGATGTCAGGGTTAAAGATGAGGTATCATTTTTAAACTGACCAGTTTTGATGTTGCCATACTCGTCCATGGTGATCCCGCACACTGAAGACAGACTACTTTGAGTATTCAACAAGACAAGAATTTAACATTTCTTAAAAATTATCATTGTTACAAATCTCTCCACCATCTGCTTCATTTGCTCCTAAAAATAAATTGTACATAAGTTGTACAAAAGGTTTTCTTATTTAAGTCCTCTTATTAAAGTCCAGTTATTAAATTCCTCATCAGTAGAATAATTTTGTAACCATGTAGATGGAAAACTATAGGTTTATATTATTTTGTTCAAATTTTTGTAAAGAAGGTCTAAACAGGTAGGAACTCGAAACTGCAAATATGACAAAGAAAAAATAAATTAAATACAACATAAAATATGATTAAATATAAATATTCAAATACTGTCACATTTTTTGTTCAAATAATGGTAATCTAACAGTAGCGGTAAAGAATTCAGAAATTTAAGTCTTATAATAGTCAGGAATAATCAATATCATGTGAAAAGCTTAATTTAATGCAGACAGTGGATCATATTAATCATAAGTCAATTATTTCACCCCACTTTTGCACAAACAATTATTTGGACTCACCTCCCCCACCCCATCCATTTGTGCATACAAAAGAGAAATCCCCCCCACCCCAAAAAAATGACTCAAGCACCAGTTTCTATTTCAGTGTCAGCAGAAATTATGTAAAATGTATGCCTCAGTTTTAATCAAATACAATCTTTAGTTCAAAAATTATGTGGAAACATACAAAGGCGAATAGTGGATTTTAAAGTTGTCACTCCTAGTAGTTCATTCATTTATTTACTTTTGTGAAAACACAATACAACAGTAAGTTGATATTTAAGAAACTTTGCAGTTGTATTTATCTGAATACTTCAACTTCAAAAATAATTTAAAATCATAGAGTCTCACAAATTTTTATGTCACAGCTTTATCAGAGATACAAATAGCTATATTAGGGTATTTATGATGGAATGATGATTTCGAGATAGCTATGACATTATTGCAGAATTTGTGCTTAAATCTTAAATAAATGAACATAGTCTATAGACATAGGCATTGTAGATTTGCAGTGTACATTTGCATTGTAGGTTTACATGTTCTGAGGAAGCCCCCTTCCCCCCCCCCCCCCCCCCCCCCCCCCCCCCTCCCCCCCCCCCCCCCCATAAAATCACCACCAGCCCTGGCCCTACCATTAGGCTAAAATGCAGTTAGCGACAGAGCTAGGTATGTCTTCCAAGGTATATAGGTAACGGAGGTTTCCCAGGTCAGCTACCTGCCATAATTCCGTTTCTCAAAAGATTTCAAAATTTAGCTCTGTAACTGTAAGTATTTAATAAGGTTTTTTCAAATTTAAAAAAAATGTTTGTATTGAAAGAGGGGGGAGAGGTCCTGGGGAGGGGTCACATGAATAATATACAGGTATTTAATTTTCAACCAATTTAAAAAAAAAAAAAACTCTTAACCATGACCATGCGGGCATCTTTTTTTCAATGTTCATCTTGGGGTATCAGCAAGGCTGATTTTCTCTTTTTATTTATATTGAACTTTGTAAGTTGAATTTTAATAAAAGTTAAATGGACAATTTCATATTAACTGTTAATCATCAGATTATGTTTTTTATGCTAATAATGCTCAGTGAAGAATGGGAAAGTTCATTCTCATCATTCAGGTCCAACTGTTGGTCTTGTCATAAGTCTATTGTTAGGATTCCCCCATGCCAAAGTGATGTCACTGTGCTTAACTTAAGGTGAGACAACTCTTGATAAAATCCATACCGCTAACTGCACATTTACCCTGCCAATAATGATTCACAAACCCTCCTCGCTCATAGCCATATTATGATTAATATTTTATGGACACCCACCAACTTTGTAGCCAACTACTAACAAAAACTGAAAGTTAAACAAAACAAGAAAAAACAAGCCAAGGAAGTTGCTTAAAAGGAAGTTAGTTACTTTTTACTTACTTTAGACTTAGTCACACTTTATTTACTTCATCTTTTTTAAAACTTTAACTTTATTTGATCTTAAATCGTACACTAACTTAATAAACCTACATTCTACATAACTTGACTTAGACTTGCGACTTACGAGAACTGCCTTATTAGCCTTATTTACTTTAAAAAACTACTTTTTTCACAAATCACAATACAACTGGCTGTAATTTTACGTATTGATGAGAACAATTATGTCGTAATTTCTACTATAAAAAATTCATTTTTTTCTAGACTATACCTACTTTAAAGGTACTTTATTTTTAATATATAAATATTAAAATAGTCAATGAATAACGCAGGGGAAATTAAAGTAAATAAAAGTTATTGGTGATTACGTCCACTTAGTTTACATGACAGGAAGTTGATAGAAAATTAGTTTAATTTGGATTGGAAGTGAACGTGATAATATTTTTTATATTCTTTTTTTTTTTTTATGAACTGTAATAATATGTTGCGAAGTAAATGATATAGCCTACGGAAAAAGGGCCCGGGAGGTGGGGTGGGGGGCTTGAATGAGCCTTCCCACTTATTTACCCCTAGGTAGTGTTTTGTTCAAGGGGGAGGTGAGGGTGGAAAATCTAAAAAAAAAATTCTGCTTCCAAATGGATTTTTTTTTTTACTTACACCTTCTATATTCTATGATATTGTTATGAAGGTAAAAAAAGAGGTTTTTAAAAAAATAATTACAATGATTTCCTTTGTAAACCATTAAAAGCAAACATTATTTATCATATCATAATACTTTGAGAAACATAACTTTTTGATGTAATAACTATATATAAATAAACATTCATAAAAAAAAGTAGTTCCTTTTTTTATAACTTGTTATAATTTTTGCATAAATTAGGATTTGTGAAAATTCTTATTAACCTATTTTCTTCTCTAGGATAGTTATTTTAATTTTGGGTTATTCAAATGTTAATTATTGGTCACTGAAATTGCTGTAAAAATTTGGAGGAGGTTTGGATAATATTTTTCTTTTTAAGTGTTAAGAATATTGGTGACCAAAAATATTCAAGAGAAAGCAATATCAAGAGAAAACAATACCAAGAGAAAACAATATCAAGAGAAAATAACGGCAAGAGAAAACAATATCAAGACAAAACAATATCAAGTAGAGAAAACAATATCAAGAGAAAACAATATTAAAAGAATGACAAGAGAGGGAAAATGTGTTTTACTCAAATGTTATTTGCCAAAGCTCCTAAATAAATAAAATGGTTTGAAAAGATCTCAAATGACGTTATATGGGAAAGACCAGGAAGGGATCATGTGGAGCAGGAAGTACAGAGAAGTATGAGAAGAGAACAGGAAAGGATCACTTGGAGCAGGACGTACAGAGAAGTATGGGGTAAACCAGGAAGGGGTGATGCGAAGCAGGAAGTACACGAGAAGTATGGGAAAGGCCGAGAAGCAGTCCCGTCTTAAGGCATGGGCCCGCTGGGCACTGTCCCATGGCCTCGAGCTTCTAGGAGACTCACTCTTTTTGAGGCACCATGCTTTACATATTGTTAAGGAATATTGAAAGATTGTGGTAATTCAATTGATTTTAAAGTCAGCGTGCTGCACGTTTGGCGATTCCCAATTTTGGCGATTTTTTTACCCACGATAATATCGGCACGTTCCATAATTAATATCATAAATGCGAATCACAAGTTGGATAGATACTTCTTAAAGGGGAATAACTCTCTTCAACAAGTTTTGTTTCTCCCAGATATGAAAAAACGAAGTGGCTATTCGCACCCGGGTACTCGAAGTGAGAGGTTGTGATTAAAAAAAACTATTTAAAATATTATTGTTGGGTTTGTAAGACTAAATGAGGTATCAAAAAGATAATTGAATGGACTATATGTTTATAAAATTACTTCTTCAGTTTAAATAAAATAAACTATTACAAATGACACCCGAATGGGATTTAGTCTAAAGGGACCCGGGTACGCATAGCCGCTATTCATGTATTCAAAACAAATTCATGTATGCGCAAAAATGCATACCAGCATTTTGAAATTATCAAAAATTTTCGCGGGGGGAGGGGCGCTTACTGAGACCTCTCACGAAACCTTACCCCCCAGCTTCGTTCGGCTCCCTCAATCTCTTCTCCCTCTCCATTAGAGGGGCAGTACCCACGAACTTTAATATAAAAATGCGATTTATGTAAATAAATAAATTGAAGCGATCAATTTATGATTGGGGGACTCCACTACCAGAATTAAAGTATGGCCATGTATGGCGGTGGTGACGAAGTCGGAGCTGGCTTTGGGCATCAAAATTCCTAAATTTGGTGCTGATAAATGCCTCGTGCCCCCCTCCCGCCCCTTACGTCTGAAATACTACTCCGACTCCCCCGCTGAAAAATTTACCTGAAAGAAACTGGCCCAAAGGCGAAGGCCATAATGCTTTTCATAACATTACTTAAATAATAGGCTGTAGACAGCCGTTCCAAGGAAAAGCGGTGCACAGGGCGCATTAGTAAGACGATTTTTCCCNGCCTCGGCTGTTGTTATGGCACCCCTGTCAGGAAGGGATCCCATTTAGCAGGAAGTGCAGAGACTGAAATGAAGATTGATTGGTCTAACACCGTGGAAACAAAAACAAATATTGCTTTTTAGAAACAGAGGACGGCCAAGGTACACACGGAGAAGTGACACCCTCCCCCCCCCGACAGAGAGAGAGAGAGAGAGAGAGAGAGAGAGAGAGAGAGAGAGAGAATGAGATAGAGAGAATGAGAGAGTTGGAAGAGTGAGTTTAACGGCAAAAAAGACAATGTGAATTCCCGATTAAAAGGCAAAGAAGAAGACGAAATGACAAACTATGGGTAGCTGCCGCTGTATGCCCCTACCACGGATATCCATTGACACGGAGAAAGGAAGAGACTGCACAAGACTAGTATTTGTGAATTTGATCTTCGTGTCACTAATAGAATCCGTAAACACCATCGTGTTTCGAAATAGCTCATGTTGAAATATGGGAAGCAATTTCATTTATCGGTTTCACGGTTTCATTTATACTGAATTATGTACCTTGTTTCATGGCAGTGTGTCTCCGTGGCCGTGATTGGAAAACGTATCAATTTTGTTTTTTTAACGTAAACATAATAATGGCAACAGCAAACAATAACTCAGAGATCTTTCCACACATACGTTATGATTTCAACATTCATACACACAAGGCCTGAATAGATCGAAAGGGGCCCGTGCCAATAACTGCCCTAACCCAGTGGTCGGCAAATCACGGCTCGTCCCCTCTTTAGTGACCCCTGTGCGGCGCGACCAGTCGGCCACAAATCGGTTTTTAACTCCAAAAAACGTGGTTCTTGTCAGGTTCTCGAAAAGAAATTTGGCTCTCAAACATTTTTAATCGTCCTGCTGCTGGTTTTTCGGCTCGTTTGACTAATGAGTTTTGCGTCTACTGTCCTGAACACATAATCAACTCTCCACATTACCTTATTCTAAGCGCAATGATGTTGTATGCAAATCTTCATAAATTCTAAACAATCCCTTATCTTGAATGATGCCATTGACATGTATCTCCGCGAAGTATTGATAAAACCATTAACTTAATTTTTTTAAAGGGATTTTTTAAAAACAAAATTAAATGCTAAGAGTATTTCATAATTTATTATTAAAATCATAACAACATGATTCGAAATATTTTTTTTTTTAAAATGCCCTGTGATTTTAAACCTTTGAAATGTGTCAAGAATGGGAAATTAGCATTTAAACCTTAAACTTATCGGCCAATAGGGGATCCCTTTAAATATGAGGTCCGGACAAATCAATGGCTCCTTCTACGAAGGGAGAGTGCCTGCAACCCCCCCCCCCTCCCTCCCCACACACACACTCACACAAACTCACAAGCTGCCATAACATAACTATATAACGCAAAGTGAACTCTCAAAAATTGAGTTTAGTTAAAGTTAATGACTTCAGCTTTGATGAAATGCTTTTTTTTAAAAATGACGTCAGAGGCGGAGTTGGGGGGGGGGGGTGGCTATTGAGGACTACAGGACCTGAGACAAAGATCGAAGCTGGTACAACAGCAGTTGACGTCATTCCCTGTCGTCTGACAGGCAGGTTTCCCGTCAGTTGACTCTATCATCGATGGAAGACCGCACAGCACAGAGACAGGCACCCAGGGGCGTTGTCTGTCACGTGCTTAACCCCTGACCTTTGCAAGCAACAAATGTCCACAAGCGAGAAAGAATCGTTGAGTGAGCGGAAATCTCTCTCGCTACCAACGCCTTGGACTTGTTCTGATGAGTAAAGGTAAGTCTCTGCTGGGAGTGAAGTATTTTTTGACATGCTCGCTACCAATGCCTTGGACTTGTTCTGATGAGTAAAGGTAAGTCTCTGCTGGGAGTGAAGTATTATTTGACATGCTCGCTACCAATGCCTTGGACTTGTTCTGATGAGTAAAGGTAAGTCTCTGCTGGGAGTGAAGTATTTTTTGACATGTTGTTTTTTTTTATTTAAAGTTATCGGTTGGAAAGGTAATGCTGGTTCACGTACGATCTACCTTTGACGGTTTCGACTCCGGGTACGGGACATCGAACCCATTTTTCAAACCATACCTACGACGTAATGCAAAATAAATATGATGGGCTAGTCCTATAGAGCAATGCAAGAATTTAACGTTATTGAAATGTCGGTCCTACAGAACAACGCAAGAATCTAACGTAATTGAAATGTCATGTCAAAAGTAAAAAGTTTAAAACATTGCATCTGTACGGGCCAGCAGGTTAATCGAAGTATCTGAGCTCATGGGCTCTTGACGTCACACAATGATTTATGTAAGATGGGATCGTAACGTCACACAATGATTTGGGGCCGTCCATTAATTATATGTCAACAATTTTAAAGCAATTTTTGACCAACCCTTGTCAACAACTGTCAAACTTTCAATGACGCCCTCTCAGTAATTATGTCAACATTTCTATACACTCCCCCCCCCCCTTCCCCAACTTTCCCCAAAAAATTAATTATAATATAAATAAATATATACATACATTTTACTTTGTGCTGATCAATTTTTTAGGAAAAACTTTGTATTGCATCTTTAGCTTGTTAATCAACAAGTTAAAACTTTATTTAGCTAAAAATTATTTAACTATTTTAATTTACACTCATTAAATTTGTTAAAATAATGTAATAATCAGTCAATTTTTAAGATAAAAATTTTAATAGAGAAAACATGATTGTTGACATCAACTAATCTACTCCAACCCCCTTTCCTCCCCTTGTCAACTATTGTCAAATATCCCCCCCCCCACATTTTGTTGACATAATTAATGGACGACCCCTTTGTTCTTTATGAATTTTTCACTCGTGACGTCACGCAATGCTTTGCCATTGCAAAAGATAAGACTGAAGACCCACGATTACATCCATTGCTAGACAGATCTTTAGCTCACCATTGCGGGAATAAAAAAAAGTGAAGTATCCGAAATCAGACATAAAACTATTTAACCATCTTCCAAATAATTAATTGTACAGACCCTAACCTAACCTTGTCCAGCTTGTGGCCTGTGGAGGATCCGTGAAGCCAGCAGTAATTACATGTGAAATCAAACAAATATAATGTATACAAAATTTTTTTTTTTTAAATTTTAACTTGGGATGCTATCTAAGATCCACATCTTGTTTCCTTTTCCCTCTTCCTTGAAATTACTCTTAATTTTATTTCTAATTTCTTTATAATAGTTTGTTGTTTTTTTCTTCTTTTTTTTTCCCTTTTACTATTTTTACCCTTCAAGTTTTATGCACCTCGGTGAAGGTACGTGTTGTGAACTCATGTTTTACTCTGTTCTCCATAGTTGACCATTGAAATTCGTTTAGCAATGAATTTGAGATGCGGGGAATATTTCAATTTAAAAAAAAAAAAAAGAGGACATTTTTTTGAGAGCAGGATTAAAGGCTGAGACTTGGAACCGTCACCGTTGACGAGAGAGTGTGTGAGAGAGAGAGAGAAATAGTTTGTTGTTTTTTTCTTCTTTTTTTTTCCCTTTTACTATTTTTACCCTTCAAGTTTTATGCACCTCGGTGAAGGTACGTGTTGTGAACTCATGTTTTACTCTGTTCTCCATAGGTGACCATTGAAATTCGGTTAGCAATGAATTTGAGATGCGGGGAATATTTCAATTTAAAAAAAAAAAAAAGAGGATATTTTTTTGAGAGAGGGATTAAAGGTGGAGACTTGGAGCAGTGACCGTTGGGGAGAGAGTGTGTGTGAGAGAGAGAGAGAGAGAGAGAGAGAGAGAGAGAGAGAGAGAGAGAGAGAGAGAGAGAGGGTCACACAGAGGTGCCGTGACGCCCGCGTATCTGCAGTGCCAGCCTCAGCAGACCATACAGTAGCGACAGGGAATCTCAAACGTTTTAAAATTATAGTGCCCGCTTAAAAATTCTGACCAAAAAAACAAAATCACATATCTTTTAATTTGAATCTGAATACGTATGCTCTCAACATTGTGGGAGACATCGGAGGGAGGTCTGCAGAATAAGTGCATCTATAATATTTCAGTGAAAAGATTATGTTATATTTCTTGAACTCTTGTCCACAATTATGTTAATATGTTCCCGTAACATATACATATCGAAATGAAGTTATGGGGGGGGGGGGGCAAGTTATGTTTGTATGATCATCTTGTGCACTTTGGTTCAGTTCAACACAGAGCCGACGACGGGCCTTATTTAGGACCACTGTAACTTTTAGGCCTTGTGCCTGTGCACTTAAAGATGATACCGCACTTAGGCGCAGTTTATAGAAATTATATGTCATAACTTTGTGCCCCTTAAAAATTGAGGCCCCGTGACGGCTCTGGTTAAACAGTGTAGGGTCTCGTGTTCCGATTTTGAGAACCACCAGAGAGAAGATTACCGGCAACCACCCACACTCTCCCCTCCCCAAATGCCTACGTGCAGGCATTCGTGACCCGTGAGTGTGTGGGGGACACTGGTCATTATGAGGGGTGAGGAATAGTGCGGGCCGCTGACCCTCTGATTATTCTGATGATAAGGACCCACGGGCCACACGAACCCACCAGCCACACACTTCCACACGAGATACACATGACATGTTCTTATTGGTTCGTTGCCCGAGGAGCTCCGCTGTTTCAGGTTGAACGGCGAACGTCGTCACATACGAACATGACAAACGAACATGTTATAGGAACATGAAATACAAACATGACATATAAACATGACATATGAACATGACATATGAATATCACTCGGGAACATGACATACGAACATGGCATATGAACATGACATACGAACATGGCATATGAACATGACATAAGAACACTTCATTCGAACATACATACGAAGATCACACGGGAACATGTTTTGCGACAATGACACATGAACATGACACAGGAACACGACATAAGAACATGACACAGGAACATGACACAAGAACTATAACACAAACATGACATAGGAACGTGAAAAACGAACATGACACAGGGACATGACATGATAAGAGTTGGCCTCTGTGAAAACAAATGTATTCCCGAGATGTAAAACTCAGGATATGGCCGAAACACAGCCACTTATAGGACGTCTGCTTCTACCCCAGTCTGAGGTTGCTAATCCCAAGACTAGAAGGATGAGTTAAACATCCAAGGGGTGCCAACATAATGTGTTGGGGACGGGACGTAAAAAGACACCAAAGTTGAATCAGTCACGAGACACACTTAAAAAGACACCAAAGTTGAATAAGTCACGAGGCACACGTAAAAAGACACCAAAGTAGAATCAGTCACGAGACACACGTAAAAAGACACCAAAGTTGAATCAGTCACGAGACACACAGTCTAGGCTTGTGACAGGGAGTTGATATCAGCCACACAGTCAAGGCTTGTGACAGGGAGTTGATATCAGCCACACAGTCCAGGCTTGTGACAGGGAGTTAACATCACCCCCACATATCTATAGCAAGGGTTATTAACTTTTTTCTTCTAAGGACTCCTTTGCCAGTCAAATAAAGGATTAAAAGACATTTTATAAGCATGTATTCTAATTATAAAGGAAATGCCTCTCAGGGACCCTCAGACGCGGATTAAGAACCCCTGGTCTAAGATCTTGTCACAACGAGTTAACATCTGACCTACACGGGGTCAATACGTGGATCTATAATTCACCCACACAGTGACCGTAACATCCCGTAGCATTCCGTAAATCCCGTAACATCCCGTAACATCCCGTAAATCCCGTAACATCCCGTAGCATCCCGGAAAAAGGAATATTTTAATGAAAAACCTATCGATTTTCTAAGCTATCCATATTTCGTACAATTTTCTCCAAATTCAAATTATGCAGTGGAAACGAGGTCTCAACAACTTTTCGTCCATCTCATAAAGAAAAGACGATTGGGAGAAAGTGTGGTGACATCATTTTCTAGAGTCGCATAAAGAGTCGTAGGAACCATCTTACTATTCAAACGCCTCAGTGGACAAATCCGTAGAAAACAACATATAGAAAGAAGTGTTATAATAGAGAGGAGGAATAGGACTTACCTTGTTTCGCTGTCCAAGCCATTCCCTGATCTGACTGGCCAGCCCATTCCCTAATCTGACTGCCCAGCCCATTCCCTGATCTGACTGCCCAGCCCATTCCCTGATCTGACTGCCCAGCCCATTCCCTGATCTGACTGCCCAGCCCATTCCCTGATCTACCTTCGTCCATATCCCAACCTCCCCAACCTCCACGCCCTTCCTACACGCCCAGTATCCTCTTCAAGATGATCTGACTGCCCAGCCCATTCCCTGATCTGACTGCCCAGCCCATTCCCTGATCTGACTGCCCAGCCCATTCCCTGATCTGACTGCCCAGCCCATTCCCTGATCTGACTGCCCAGCCCATTCCCTGCTCTTACTGCACAACCATTCCGAATCTTACTGTCCAACCAATTCTCTGATCTGACCTCTAAACCCATGGGCCCTTCCCTGGTCTTACGACCCATTCCCTAAACTGTCCATCTCATTCCCTGGTCTGTCTAATACCCCTTCCCTGTTCTGTCTACGTCCACCACATTCCGTGATCTGTCTGTCCAACCCAAATGGGCTGTCCTAGCCAGGCCCTCTTGGTCTGACTGTCCATCCTATTCCCCGGTCCTGCGGTCTAACCCAGGCCCTCTTGGTCTGACTGTCCATCCTATTCCCCGGTCCTGCGGTCTAACCCAGGCCCTCTTGGTCTGACTGTCCATCCTATTCCCCGGTCCTGCGGTCTAACCCAGGCCCTCTTGGTCTGACTGTCCATCCTATTCCCCGGTCCTGCGGTCTAACCCAGGCCCTCTTGGTCTGACTGTCCATCCTATTCCCCGGTCCTGCGGTCTAACCCAGGCCCTCTTGGTCTGACTGTCCATCCTATTCCCCGGTCCTGCGGTCTAACCCAGGCCCTCTTGGTCTGACTGTCCATCCTATTCCCCGGTCCTGCGGTCTAACCCAGGCCCTCTTGGTCTGACTGTCCCTCCTATTCCCCGGTCCTGCGGTCTAAACCCATTCACTGTTTTGTCTGCGCCCACCCCCTTGCGTGGTCTTTCTGTCCACCCCATTCCTTCATCTGTCTGTCCACCCCATTCCTTCATCTTTCTGTCCACCCCATTCCTTCATCTGTCTGTCCACCCCATTCCTTCATCTGTCTGTCCACCCCATTCCTTCATCTGTCTGTCCACCCCATTCCTTCATCTGTCTGTCCAACCCAAATGGACTGTCCCTCCTATTCCCTAGTCTGACTGTCCAACCCAGGCCCTTCTGGTCTGACTGTCCCTCCTATTCCCTAGTCTGACTGTCCAACCCAGGCCCTCCTGGTCTGACTGTCCCTCCTATTCCCTAGTCTGACTGTCCAACCCAGGCCCTCCTGGTCTGACTGTCCCTCCTATTCCCTAGTCTGACTGTCCAACCCAGGCCCTCCTGGTCTGACTGTCTCTCCTATACCCTAGTCTGACCGTCCAACCCTTTCTCTGGCCTAACACGGTGCAAACCATTCGCTGGTCTGTCTGTCCAAAACATTTCCTAGTCTGATTTCCAACCCATAACCTGGTCTGACTGTCCATCCTATTCCCCGGTCTGTCTGTCCAACCCATTCCCTTGGTCTTGTCTGCCCAACTCATTCCCTTGGTCTTGTCTGTCCAACCCATTTCCTTTGTCTTGTCTGCCCAACCCATTCGCTCGGTCTTGTCTGCCCAACCCATTCGCTGGTCTCTCAGTCCAAAACGTTTCCTAGTCAGACGGTTCAACCCATTCCTGTCTGACTGTGAAATGTTTTGTTGTTGTTGTTTTGTATCACGCGTCTATCACTACTCACCCGTATTGCTAGCGTGTTCTATCACACTACTAACCCGTACAGCCATCATTGGCGCATCTACTTGGTGTGTTATAGCTTCTCCAACGCATTCGCTATATTTTTTTTCTTCTAAGTTCGCATTCGCTTCAACGATCTCCCCCCCCCAACCTCGGCTGACCACAACCTCCATCCCGGCCCTAACCAGGTCGCCGCCGCTGGGGGGTGATTCATACAGTGGCTGAGTTGCCGGTGTCCAGGCCGCAAGGCAGCCCGCTTGCTATCTCGCCATCCGTCGATCAATTCTCCCAGCGTGGATTGGCCGTCAGATGAAATAGTCCAATCTCGTCTGCCCGTACCTNTTTTTTTCTTCTAAGTTCGCCTTCGCTTCAACGATCCCCCCCCCCCCCCCAACCTCGGCTGACCACAACCTCCATCCCGGCCCTAACCAGGTCGCCGCCGCTGGGGGGTGATTCATACAGTGGCTGAGTTGCCGGTGTCCAGGCCGCAAGGCAGTCCGCTTGCTATCTCGCCATCCGTCGATCAATTCTCCCAGCGTGGATTGGCCGTCAGATGAAATAGTCCAATCTCGTCTGCCCGTACCTGCACGTGGAAGTGCCGTGAGAAAGAAAGGGGAGAAAAAAAAAAGATTTATTGGCAAACATTTCAAATAGAAAATCTGAAATCAGTTGTCATCAGAAGTGACACTTTTGGGGGGTCATCGTCTTGTTTACCTTTGAGAGAAAAGATCTCAACTTTGACCTTTTGTTTCTTGATAGGAATTAACGCCGCTGATTGAATTGTGCCTGCCCGCTCTTCTTGAAGTCGCAGTTCACGATACAAGGGGTGAGTAGACAACGTGTTTATTTAAAGGTGTTGTTGGTTGGGCTGGTGTTGTAGGGGTTGTTGTGTGGGCTGGTGTTGGAGGTGTTGTTCATTTGCTGGTGTTAATGGGCCCCGGGGGGGGGGGGTGCGCCGGCCTCTGGAGTTAATATTACAGATTAAAATCCGCTATTCAACTCTGTGGTATTGATACCTTTGGCGCATAACTTAGCATAACTTATCATTTTTATATTCATATATATAGTGTGTGTGAGTGTTAATAAAAATAAGTTTGATTCAATAACTATAACACATTATTGTTTAATTACACTTTTTGCTTTTGAGTGTGACTTCATTCTTACTTTTAACGTAACAATTTTTTTAACAACTGCCTCCAAGATTGCCAGGTATACTATTTCCCGCATGCGTGACGTCACTTGTTAAAATAAATTCCTTAAAAAAATATCGGGAACGTGATCGTGACGAAAAATACCTAAATGACCCATCAACAAAATGACCCATCAACAAAATGACCCATCAACAAAATGACCCATCAACAAAATGAACCATCAACAAAATGACCCATCAACAAAATGACCCATCAACAAAATGACCCATCAACAAAATGACCCATCAACAAAATGACCCATCAACAAAATGACCCATCAACAAAATGACCCATCAACAAAATGACCCATCAACAAAATCACCCATCAACAAAATGACCCATCAACAAAATGACCCATCAACAAAATGACCCATCAACAAAATGACCCATCAACAAAATGACCCATCAACAAAATGACCCATCAACAAAATGACCCATCAACAAAACGACCCAACAACAAAATGCCCCATCAACAAAAATACCCACCAACTAAATGACCCATCAACTAAATGACCCATCAACAAGAATGGCATCCGCCCTTGCCCCCCCCCCCACACACACACACATTAAAA
>CAXITT010000225.1:144279-201666 GCA_964033795.1 Lymnaea stagnalis
TTTTTTTTCCCCCCCCCCCCCCCCCCCCGCGAAAATTCAGCAATTTCGGCAAATATATATATTTATATTATGAGTAACAATTGTTTCGATTACATATTATTCCGGTTTTTTTTTTGTTGTTGTTGTTTTGAAGTCTCCACATCAGCATGACGTCACAACATTTAGATTTTTGTAGTCTCGTGTCCAAATTGTGAAATAAAAAAGTTACACACATCAACTTTTAATTGCGTATTATTTTTTGGAAAAAGCTCACATACACACGTACACACATATACACACACCTATGATAATAAAGTGATTTAACAAATCTCCGTCTTTACACGCAGAGGAGACCAGTGGCTTGTACAGAAGCAATATCACGGTGCCAGAGCCGTTCTTAGGATTTTGGGGGGCCTTAGGCATGGAGCGGAGGTAGGAGGCCCTGGAAGGAGTGGGGGGGGGGCGATCCGGGGCAGAGCTCCCCCTGAGCTGAGGAGAAAACACCACCCTCCACTGCGGCACCCCCATTCTGCCTTGGTCACTGTTTCCTCTTTGCTCGCGTGTAACCAACCACCAACCCTATTGATGATTCCGCCACTAGAGAAAATGTGTACGTCTGAGATACATTGACTTGCAAGTTGTAGGCTAAAAAGAAAAAAAATAAGAAAGGCGCCAAGCGGGGCCCCCCTTGCCAGAGGGGCCCTAGGCGGTCGCATAGTTGGCCTATGCCTAAGAACGGCTCTGCCGGTGCAAAGGAGATGTAATTAAAACGGGCAATACAGTGTCGTTTTTTACCATCGTTGTTCGTGATGGTTAGCTTCGTCGCTACAACTGCGCGTTACAGAACTGTCAAGACTGTAATGATTATTTTTAGGGGGCCAATTAATTGCTCCGACTTTGTCTCCCCGCCAAGGCACGGGACTCTTTATCGGGTGCTTGCAAATATCACGCTTGTCATTACGATGAGATGTATCGAGGGAGAGCGTCCGATATTGACGCATCGTGTGCAATTAAGTGGCGTCCTGGAAGTCACTTCGTGTCTCTGTGTTTCTCAAGGCCGAGAGCTATTGACGTTATGGTTGGGAATGGGTATGGGGGTGGGATTGTGGGGAGGGGGAGGAAGAAGCTGAATCTTGCCAAGGAGCAACAAGTCGGGGCGCGGTTATCTCCAAGGAGCAACAAGTCGGGGCGCGGTTATCTCCAATGAGCAACAAGTCGGGGCGCGGTTATCTCCAATGAGCAACAAGTCGGGGCGCGGTTATCTCCAATGAGCAACAAGTCGGGGCGCGGTTATCTCCAATGAGCGCACACCTGTTGATTTTTTAAAAACAATTTACTATTTTATTTTTAGAAGAAAAATTTTGTTCGCTACTTAAAGGACTCAACGGCACACATGATCTGGGTCATGAGCTGGGTCTCTTTATAGGGGTATACTCCTCCAAAAGTATGTGTATATCCTGAATTTGAGTCATTAAGGTGGACAGAATTATTCGATTCGTGGGGTCGGACATTACTGGATTCGTTAAGTCAGATATTTTTGGAATCGTTTAGTCGGATATTTTGGATTCGTTAAGTCGGATATTTTGGAATCGTTTAGTCGGATATTTTGGATTCGTTAACTCGAATATTAATACAGGGTGCAAGATTTGCGTGCTACGGCAATGCTAACATTAACCATACCAGACCTTCCATCTGTCAATTTTACGACCTTTCATCCGTCTATTTGACGACCTTTCATTTGTCTTATTTGACGACCTTTCACCTGTCTATTTGTTTCATCTGTCATTTTGACAACCCTCGTCTGTCAATTTGAAAAACCTTTCGTCTATCGATTTGTCGATCTTTCATCCGTCTATTTGACGACCTTTTCATCCGTCTATTTGACGACATTTTATCTGTCTATTTGACGACCTTTCATCCGTCTATTTGACGACATTTTATCTGTCTATTTGACGACCTTTCATCCGTCTACTTGACGACATTTTATCTGTCTATTTGACGACCTTTCATCCGTCTATTTGACGACCTTTCACCTGTCTATTCGACGCACTCTTGTAAGCCGTGCTTTACCCTGAGGGAACACATTGTGACCTGGGCTTATGAATGGATTGAATGCTTGCCTAGTTAACGGGAACATACCAACCAACCAAAGAAGAGCGTCACTAACCGCCTTTGTCCTGACATGTAATTTGAATCCTTCATTTGATCGAACCTTGTATATCACCCCAGGCCCAGCGCAACCCAACTTCGGATGCCATCTTTCATATAGTGTTAAAAGATATTTGCGAACATCTGAAGCGTCGATACGCGCCGCGCCGACAAGATACAATGAATACTTGTCATAAAGATGTCAGTCTGTTCTCTCGTACTACTTAACTGGAAAGAGTCTGGCGCGTTAATCACGGCACACGACAACCCATAGCCACACAGCGATCACACTGCGCCCAGGAGTTTATTGTGTTAACTTGTATGTTAATGTTAGAGCGTCATTTAATGAAGGTGTGTGTGCGAAGGCCTGGTGGTGAGAAGTTGTGATTTTAATTGTACGAACCGGGTATCAAAGTTCTGTTTTAGATTTTAAGAGTGTGGAAAAAAAATTGTGAAGGATTGGTAAGGATGTGAACAGTGTTGTTGTGTTCAAAGGTGGGTTAGGATGTGAGCAGCCTTGTGTTCAAATATCGGTTAGGATGTGAGCAGCGTCGTGTTCAAATATGGGTTAGGATATGAGCAGTGCTGTGTCAAAGATGGGTTAGGATATGAGCAGAGCTCATCTAGATGGGTAAGCTAGAGAAATACGCGCACGATAGTATAATTTTGCGTTAACATAAAGATGAAAAGATGCACTATACATAAAGATGGAAAGATGCACTATACATAAAGATGGAAAGATGCACTATACATAAAGATGGAAAGATGCACTATTCATAAATATGGAAAGATGCACTATACATAAAGATGGAAAGATGCACTATATATAAAGGTGGAAAGATGCACTATACATAAAGATGGAAAGATGCACCATACCTACTGATAAAAATATTCATCAATCTCAAATTGAACTCTCAAATACCCACGCACGTGCCTTTTTGCTCTCTATGAGCGATTTGTGAATTAGTTTATGTCATCAACCCCAGTTGAGAACCTTCAACTCAAACCTAACGTCGCCCCCCCCCCACCCTTAAATCCAGACCCTTTGGATGCAGCGTGGCCGGGTCAGCCCCCCCAAATCTCACTAACATCTGCTGCATACCAACACCGGCAATTAGCCTCAGCCTGTGTTTAACCACAGCATTTATCTGATAATGACCGTGCTGACTACCAGCGCTTACCCGGGTCGCCATGCCAGGACTCACGTCATGTTAAAATATCATTGAGCCGCAGTCACTAGATAAGCTTATATCAAAGTTCGTGAAAAGGGCCGGGGACTGACTGACTCGCGCTGAAAAAAACCCAAACAAATCCAATAACGACGGATCTAACGTTTTTATACCAACACCTCCGTTGAAAACGTGTGTGAGATTCACCCCGTTCATTTGAGCGATTTCGACTGCCTCACAAAATATGATACAATTTTAATTTCAACATTCCTTTCTTTTCTTTTTTTACCCCACCCTCCCCCTGTACTGAAAAATGTGTATCCTGGCAGGTCATGTTTAACGGCTAGCTAACTATGATAACAAAAAAATAATATCTGTTCGTGTCTGTCGGCTTCGGACCTAAAAAATAGTTATACAGACACGCCCCTGAAACTTCCTAAGTTCTCTCAGGTGACTTTGCTGTTAGTGTCGGTATCCATTCGGTTTTGAACGGAGTGCGTCCGAGATATCAGTGGCGAATTCACTTTAAAATTCTGGTAAATTCGTCAATCAAAGAACCTGGGACCGGGTACTTACTTTTGGGGTGTCAAATTAGGCATTTTCCTTTCTTACTGAGGAACGCGGAAACGGAAAAATGTTTTCAGACGTTGAAATGAGAGCGATGGCAACAACAAAACAATTCAAGAAATGGACACTCTCTTTACTCCGCGGCTATGGAAACTCTCTTTACTCCGCGGCTATGGAAACTCTCTTTACTCCGCGGCTATGGAAACTCTCTTTACTCCGCGGCCATGGAAACTCTCTTTACTCCGCGGCTATGGAAACTCTCTTTACTCCGCGGCCATGGAAACTCTCTTTACTCCGCGGCTTTGGAAACTCTCTTTACTCCGAAAACTCTGTTTACTCCGCAGCTATGGAAACTCTCTTTACTCCGCGGCCATGGAAACTCTGTTTACTCCGCGGCTTTGGAAACTCTCTTTACTCCGCGGCTTTGGAAACTCTCTTTACTCCGCGGCTTTGGAAACTCTCTTTACTCCGCGGCTATGGAAACTCTCTTTACTCCGCGGCTATGGAAACTCTCTTTACTCCGCGGCTATGGAAACTCTCTTTACTCCGCGGCCATGGAAACTCTCTTTACTCCGCGGCCATGGAAACTCTCTTTACTCCGCGGCCATGGAAACTCTCTTTACTCCGCAGCTATGGAAACTCTCTTTACTTCGTGGCTCATTTTTTTTAATACTTTTTTTTTTTAAATTGAACATCTCACCCCTCTTCAGTGGCGTAGCGAGGGGGGCAGGGGGGGGGGACAGATGTCCCCTGGCGCCAGCTAGTTAGGGGCGCCAAAATGTGCTTTGATATTATATTATTGGTCAAAATAATGGGTTTGGGAGATGAAAAAAAGAAAAGGGGGCGCTTTAAAAATTGATCTTGTCCCCGGGCGTGAATCTTGCCCCCCGGGTGCCAAACACCCCCGCTACGCCTCTGCCCCTCCTCCAGCGTATTAGTTCTGAAATTTTTATTTGTCAATTTATTTTATGCTATTTTTTACACGCTAATTTCCTGCGGTTCATTACTAGGTCTGATATTTGTATAGGCTGATTAACTGATTCGGTTGTACTTTCTCCTCCCTCTTTGCAGCACACATTTTTAAAAATCGTATACTTCTTATAAGTGTAATCGACTGCTGACACTTTGTGACACCCCTATTTTCCTATATCGCCAGGAGCGGGTCCTGAACATTGGGTCCTTCTCGGGGCCTGCCGCCTCCCATCATGTGTTTCTTATCGTTCAACTGATTGAATTCTGATCGCCACACCGCTGACACTCTCATGGTACATCGGGGGTGAGAAACGCACCGCTTCCGGAGTGTCTCTTGGCGGAGGGCAGCTCACGCCTTTCTATCTAGATGTCACTTCTTTTTATTTTTATTTTTTTGGTTAGTGCTTGTGTAGTGCTAACCTTAGATGGACCATGAGAGTGCCGCCATGTTTTCAAAATGTTTACTGTGGTTTTTTTTCTTAATGCCATCTGAAAATCGACTTCAACTTCAGTTTTACTTATCTTCACATTTCATCTACACACATCATTTTTTACCCACTATTTTACCCCGTATCCGGAAATATTTTCGTTCGATCAAATTTCCATCGATCAATTTACCGTCGACGAAATTTCTTTCGATCAGATTTCCGGTAACCATTTTACCCATCAGCCCATCATCACTCTAGTTCTAGGTCTACTCACTAGTTTACAAATGACGTGTCATCAGAATTGTATACGCCAATTTCCATTTCGGTTGCACTTTCAGTATTGTTTTTAATATTTAAGGATTAATACATTGATTTGTGTGTTTTGTTTTAAAGTGAAGTGCCAAGTTGTAATATTGGTGCAACACTTCGACCTGTCTTGTCAGTTTGTGTCTGCGTGGTCCCCAGCAGCCGGTTTTATAGATCGAATACATGCTTTGTTTTAGTATTAATTATATTAGAGAGTAAATCTTTAAAAACGAACCGTTGGGGGGGGGGGGGTGTTGGGGGCCGGGCAGAGGCGTCGGGAAGTGGGGAGGGGGGACAGATGCCCCCGAGCGCCATCTTATTAGGGGCGCCAAAATTTGCTTTGATATTATTTCATTGATGAAAAAATGGGTTTGAGAGTTGAAAAAAGAAAAGGAGGCGCTTGAAAATGAATCCTGTCCCCGGGCGTGAATCTTGTCTCCGGGCGCCAAATACTCTAGCTACGCCTCTGGGTGCGTGACTTAATCAAACTATTTGTAAGGAGTGTACGAGCATAGAAAATGTTGGCAAACCCCGTCCGTATAAGAGCAACTGCCTCCGTGAAATCGATGCGAGTTTCACCTTACCTGTTGAGCTTGTCTAGTAGCATTATTGATATATAAACTGGAAGGAGACATTTTAGATTTCTTGATGTGTCATTCTGACGAAAACATGTCAAAAATGGTGGTGAAAATCTAAACTAAACAAAACTACGTGTTTGCGCTGGCGCAACAAAATAGCTATGCTTTGTGGGTTCAAGCCTTGCGATTGATTAATTAATTAATATATTTCCTTTGGGGAATGTAAAATGACTACTAATGGGACGTTGTTGTTATTTTTAAAAATATATTTTTGTAAATTTTAAATTTGGAATCTTGAGTCTTGAGACTTGACAAAAATAAAATACGGATATTTTTGCAAAGGATGCTTATCACTGTTCTGTACCAACAAAAGTACACATCAGAACATTAATAATTATTATATATTTAGACGTTCGAAAAGGCAATGATAGAAAATACGTTTCTGGATTTTTTTTTTTTTTTCCTTTTTTTTAAAAAATTCCAAACCACAATTTTGTTCCTGAACTCGTGCTTTAAAGTTAGATAGTAAATAAACAAGATGGCCTAAAGTTTAAAAATTTTAAAGTATTGTCACATGACCTGTCGGTTGTTTATTTTTAGTAGTTACTTTTTATATTTAGAAATTAATGTTGCATATAAGATATTGGAAATGACCTTTAACATTTTATTGTTTATATTTGGCAGCTAGTAGCAGTATTTAATTTTAAAAAATGTGTTGTCTACTCCACAGACTATAGTTTTGAAATCAAGTGTGGAGAGTGGATATTTGTTTCCGGAATCATATAGTGCATAGGATTATTTAGAATTCAAAATGGGAGCTAAAAGCAGTAAACAGAAGAGTAAAAAGAACAAGAACGAAGAAGGGGAAAATGGAGAAGCAGAAGGACAGCCACAGGAACCGACCACAGAACACAAAGAAGGTGATGCGTCTACAGAAAAGAAAACAGAGGAAAATGGCACTGTAGTAAAAGAGGTATTGGTTTTAATTCATCATTAATAGGTCCATGTCTATTATTATACTATAGACTGCCTACTATGCCTAAATTTTAAAAAATATTATATATTATTTTATTAAATTATATACTATGACTATAACTATAATTAAGGTTGCCAGGTGTCCACTGTCCACTATTTGAGCGGACAGTCCAGTCCGCTTTACTCACATTATGTTTACCTTTTTTTTTTTTTCACAAAATGTAAATGATTAAATAGTGGTCATTTTTTAAAATTCAAAAGCTTTAATTATATTAAGACCGATACACACTGAAATTATTTAAGACCAATACACACAATCATCAAAGTCAATAATAAATCAAATTTAAATAAAAACCTTGTAAAGGAGCTGACAGAGGCACAGAAGTCTCAAGGAGAGCAGGTACTCAATAAGCTTAAAAAAACGTCCAAGCTGGCCAAAACTGTAAATACAGCCAGAATTCTCTTACCTCATGTTTCCTCTAAACGTAAAGTAAGTTTGGTGTTCAATGGGTTTTTTTCTATGCTGCACTTCAGAGAAGCATTTGTAATGTTCCAGAATTGGAGTGCACACTCAAACTCAAATCTTATGCTTTCTCAGCTAAATGTGGTAGGTGCGAGCACACATTTCACTTCAGAAGGCTATAATTCTTGTAAATTCATCTCATGTCTTTTCAAAGCTTCTGTTGAACTTTGGGAAAACTGATTTAAAATTTCAGCTGATTAAACTGTAGAAGAGCTATTAAACTGTCCATTGCTTAGATCAGTGGTTCTCAACCTTCTTAATGCCGTGACCCTTTAATACAGTTCCTCATGTTGTGGGGACCCCCAACCACAAAATTATTTTCATATCTACTTCATAACTGCAGAGTATAGGCGACCCTGTGAAAGGGTCGTTCGACCCCCAAATTGGTTGCTACCCACAGGTTGAGAACCGCTGGCTTAGTTGGTCAGGATGGCACACCTCAGCAATTTTTTGAGTCAAAAAATTTGTCTCAATGTTCTTATAACTAATAATGATGGGAATTAATTATTTTAAAATAAATTATAATTTAAAATAGCATCAGGCATCACAACGTTGTTTCAAATATAAATTTATCACAGAAAGTACCAAATTTAATTTATTGGATTTAAAAAAAAAAATTTAGACAGGTAAATATACTTTCATAATAAAATAGTGAATTTCCTCTGATACAGATGTATGATTCTCAAAATGGAACTAACTGTGTAGACTGTCAAGATTGAAAGAGATTGTTTTCTTTACACATAGCACCAAGTTTGATTCTGCTCAAAGCTATAAAATAATTAAGTTTATGATGAGGAAGAAGAGGAAAAGTACAATTATTTACTCGTTCAAACTTGTTTTAAAAAATGCAATTTGTCTTTGTTGTATTTATTATTGTAAATAATGTTACTAATGCTAAAGATGTGTTAATCTCTTTAGTCTATGTCATTGCTTCTCAAAGTGGTTTTCTGTGGACTGGTGAGCTTTTAGTCACCAGTCCCCAAATTTAAAATAATTTATGAAGCTTAAGAAAAGAACATCAATCATTCCATTTGTCCCCAATGTAATCTTGAAGAATTCCTAATGGTTGGGTTGGTTGCACAGAAAATTTTAAGCGCAGTGCTCCCCATTTTGTAAGCAGTGCTCCCCACTTTGTAATCATTAAAAAAAATGTTTTTAAGTGTGTTGTTAAAAAAAAACTTTGAAATGTAGAAAGCAAGATCCACACAAAGGGACTTGCTTAGACATTCATAACTGTATTGTGGGATTTATGGTGTGTTTGACTGCATTTTTTTAAAATTGGTGTGCTTCTGGTTAAGTTACAAGTATCCATCTTTGCAGAATGATAAAGCAGAAGAGGGAGATAAGAAAGAAGAGTCCAAGGAAGTCCCAGTGGCTGAAACAGTAGCCACCCCAACAGAATCTGCACCTGTTGCATGTGCACTGCCAACTCTTTCAACACAAGAGGCTGCACCATCAGAACCAACACTGCCAGTTTCCTCAGAGGTGAAAGAACCAAAGGAAGAAAATTCAGCAGATGTGGCCAAAGAAGACCAGACAGCAGAGGAAATACCAGCTGATGACAAAGTTGTTCAGGAAAACCCAGTTGAAGCAGTTGCTGCACAGCAAGAAGAGATAGTGTCACAGTGCGTTTCAGAAGAGCCCGCAGCTTCAGGGGAGTCTGTTGCTCCAGTAGAAACTCCAACACTGGATGAGCGGGTTGAACCATCTGATGCTGAAGAGAATTTTGTGCAAGAGGAAAGTCTTCCCCAAGAAGAGCTCCCCCCTCCACCACCCACCCCTGCTGAGCCTGAAAATGCTGTTCAGTCAGAATCAGTGGATGTCCAACCTGAACAGGTGCCTTTTTAAAAAATCTACCAACGATATTTAGTTGCTTTTTTTTTTTTCTTTTTTTTTTTTTTTTTTGTTGAAACCCGGCGTTTAAAAAAAAATAATGTCTGCATTTGAAGAAGACAAAATTAATGGAAATTGTTTAGTGGTGCTGTGGCCAAGTTAACTCAAGATTTTTTTCAATTTTTTTTTTTTCTTTTTTTTTTTTGTTGTTGTTGAAACCCGGCGATTAAAAAAAAATAATGTCTGCATTTGAAGAAGACAAAATTAATGGCAATTGTTTAGTGGTGCTGTGGCCAAGTTAACTCAAGATTTTTTTCACAACCTCATACGCAATTAATGTACTTGTGCCAGCTTCAGGTGCAGCTATTAAGTTTCCAGATTCATGGACTAAAACTCAGCTAGTCTCATTTACTGCTACAATAATCCATCATTTGGTAAGGACTTTCTGTGTCAACACATTGTGCTCATGTTGTCAAACGTTGTTCAATCAAATATGACAATCTGCTCAGTCTATTGTTGGCCTTTCCGTTTGCACACACCTTTTCGATGTCTGTCAGACCCTAATGTTTGCACAGTTTGTCGTAAGACTATGCTTTCTTCCAAGCTCTACACTTAACCTGATCATTTTTTATGAGGGGAGAAAACAAAGGCCCCTTTTTCTCTCTGTTTTTCTGTTGCACTGATGGAGATTGCTCTGCTCCTACTAGTCATTTCTTTAAATGTCTCAAAGCAGGTCATGTTGCTTTTATTATTTTTTTATTTTTTTTGTACACTGCGTCAACATCTAAGGTGGAGTTAAGTGAAAACTGCTACATATTCTGTTTTTTTAAAAAAAATATTACCAAAACTGATGAGCCACTTAAACCATCTTATTATTAATCAATCGTCTTAATCTCTGAGTCATAGAGATAGAAGTTATCAAGCCATTTTATTTCAAATGATAAGATTAAAGATATATTGTATCTAATGTCTTTTTACCTATGGGTTTGTGAATAAGATTATCATCATTTTTGGGTTGCCTTTATATTGCCATATTCTAGAAATGTGGGCTGTGAAATTCGATGTCAGCCTAAATCTAAATTAAATGATAAAAGTATTTCCTTTTCTTTACACTAATATGCAATTGAATGCAAAAAATAAAATGCGTTTTTTATCGTGCACAAAAGGGTAACGGAGAAGAAGGGGACAGTACTCCAGCTGCACCGTTTGACACAGCAGAATCAGGGGCAGCAACCAGTGAGGTGGATGGCTCAGCTGAAGCAGGAGAAACCGCAGCTCCCAGTGAGGTATAATAAATAACTTCTGAGTTCATTTCATTTCTTATAGCTTTCCATTTTCATCCAGATAACATAAATATATTTATATACAGGTATTGAATTTAAAGATTTGGTGAAATTATTTCTCAAACTGTTATGGTCTTATTTAATTTTTCAGAGTAAGAGTTTTAATTAAAGGCACTAGAGCCATAGTAATTTATTGTTGGCATTGCTATAAAATTTAAAAAGTGATCCTATTTGAATTAGTATTTCTTTCACATGTTTTAAATTAAAGGAACAAATCACTGATCTGCTTCAGCATGCTGGTAAATCTAGGCCAAGTGAAGGTCATGGTCTTGAAAAAAACAAAAACACGTCAAAACTGGCAAAAACTCTCAATTCTGCCAGAGCCCTCTTTCCTCTGCTTTCTTCTAAGAGGAACGTAAGTCTTCCGTTACTGTTCATTGTAACCGGACTGACATTAATGGTTGTCAGTCTTTGTCACAAAAGGGGGATTGTCAGCACTAAAGAAAAAAATTATCTGACGGCATCATGTTTACTTCAAAAGCTTTCTGCACGACGTTGTTAGTTGGCCAGCACTCAATGTTTTCCTGCAACAGGGCCTCACCGTTGGCATCCTCTCTTAGATGCCAATTGATGTTTGCACTGTCATTTCCCAAAACATTTTCAGAACCTATTAGCGCCTTTGAATGTCATTCTTTGCTTATCTCTTTCTCAAAATACAAAGTCAAAAGTACCTGTTGGAAGCTGACATTGTCATGGTTGTTTGTATTCAGATGTTACTTAAAAACATGTGTCATTTATGTTGCTTTTGCTAATAGATTGTACCTACTGGGCTTCATAGTTTTTACTTGGTGGGTTACATAGTTTGTACTTAGTGGGCTACATAGTTTGTATTTGGTGGGCTACATTTACATAGTTTGTACTTAGTGGGCTACATAGTTTGTATTTGGTGGGCTACATAGTTTGTACTTAGTGGGCTACATAGTTTGTACTTGTTGGGCTACAGTTTGTACTTGGTGGGCTACATATTTTGTACTTGGTGGGCTACAGTTTTTACTTGGTAGGCTACAGTTTGTACTTGGTGGGCTACATAGTTTTTCACTACTGGGCTGCATAGTTTGAACCTGCTGGGCTAACAGTTGAGGTCAAATTTGAATTAATCTACAGAGAAAAAATTCCTATAAATAGATGAGCACATTATGCTTTGTCTTATCTGTCACTCTTAAACCTTCCTGTTTTGAATAGCTTTAACTCAAGTGTTAAATTTAAATTGAAACCTCATTTAACCCTGACCGCAAGGCTTGAAACTACTTCCTGCTGGTTTAACTTATATTTAATTCACTTTTTTTAAAAAAAGTATTCCTTTTTTTAAAAAGTGTTTTTGTCCATAACACGCTGCGGACGACCAGAAAACGTGTTGTAAGAACACTACAGTCTTCATCATAAGTAACACTGTAGTCTGCATTACCTGCTATAAGAAGTGTAACATGGATGTTCATGTTAAAAGTCACCTACTGTCTTCCCTACTGCCGCACACTGTTTAGGATCATAAAAATCCAAATGGAATTTTTCTTATGTTATCCTCCAACGGTCCCTTGTTGTTAACGTGTTGTAAATGTTTTATGACGCTGTGATATCCTGTTGCTACACTGGAAGTGTGAGGATGCACTCCATAAGGTCGTGAAAGTCTCCACATAGAAAAGAGAAGTTACCTCTCAACTGAGTGTCTCGTTTTCAATGTCAGCACTCATAAAAGCAACTGATAGGGCTGCACTGAAAAGTTGTTTTTTTAACACCATAATTTTAGCATTTAGGAATACAAATAATGATCTAAATTTTTGGCATAAACAGAAAGGGTTCAATTGATCTGATTAAACATGTGCATAACAGTTCAGAGTGTTGTAAGCCCATTAAAAAAAGGGTAAATATTTAGAACCAATGACCACATTGTAATGATTACACATCCCCATATGACCCAAGAATCATTTAGTGCAATTTTACCCTATATATTAGGTGCATTTCATATTGTGATGTCACTGTCATATTGTTGTCATTACCAGTTTTGACATCTCAACATTTTCACATTTATATGTAGCCACTAATATTCTGCTCTTAAGTTATTATTAAAATTAATTTTTTTTTTCTGTTAAGGTAAAATAGAATGCCGCTGTTGGGAAAAGGGCAAAAAGTTCATTAACAAACAGACTAGGAATCCCTGTTTCAGAGTTGATGCCATTTCTGCAGCATCAAGATGGCTCAACCAGCTGGCGCCCACCATTACCAACAATGATTTGTTTATATGAGATGCTTGTTTATCTGATCAGCTGTTTGTCTAGATTTGTTCCACAATGCAAGACATCACATTGTCACTAATAGCAATAAAAAGGATTTAATTTTGGTACGCAGATTGACCAGAGTCCATCTACTGTGGGAACAGAATTTAAATGGGAGGACGGCGGTGATACAGTGCTGGTCAGTGGAACATTCAACAACTGGGAAGAAAATATTCCACTCTCTAAGAAGTAAGATGAAATTTTTTTTAAACTCTTGGTTTTCAACCTCTTCAGACATGCAGTCAGGTGTAAACCATTATTTTGATAGTATTATGTGTATTAAATTTTTAAAACTCATGAAAAAATGAAATTTTAAATGGTAATTCATGTAGCATGAAACTGAAATAACAACAGAATTTTTAAAAAAATCAAAGTCACAAACTTTTTTTTAAAAGTACATTTTAATTTAACATGTGTATGTTAGTAGGAGGGCAGCAGGGGATACTGGAAATGTGGACAGCAGGACATTTCTGCATCTTGCCTAATGAGGCCAAGGGGCTATCGACGGTGCCACTTAAAGGGGGATGAAATATCGGCTCGCCAAACAAAGAATTTTAATACTTTTTCTTTTAAAATTGTTCTTGCTTATTTTTCGGTTTACCTGTATTGAAAAAGCTGCACACTAATGTTTTGACTCTGATGTTGACTGAAAACTAAATTGTAAAAAATAGGTATCTCAAGCCTAACAAGGGCACAATTTAAGTCCTTGTCGTGGTTGCAATATACCCTCTGGACACCTCTGAATAAGGCCTGTGAGAATGTGAGTCAAAACTTTTATTAAGACTGGCATCTGTCAAATGGACCCCACTTGAAAAATTTGAAGTTGTTGGATTAAAAGGTGTTGATTTGCTTCAGCTGCATAAATCATTCATTTTTATACATTTTATAATCAATAATACCTTAACCAATGATATTCTTTTATTTTCAGTGGTGATGTGTTCTCAAAAACCTTGGATTTGCCTCTTGGAGAATATCTTTACAGGTTTCTTGTTGACGAACAGTGGCAAGTTAATAAAAGTTTGGTAAGAGTTGAATTCTGCACATTATTATCTTTTGTTCTAGCAGGTAGAAAGAGCCATGACAAAGCTCCTCCACTCATCTCAGTATCACTTTAAAATTGGGATTTTTCTTCTAGCACCACAAGTGTCCCAGCAGTAAAAGGAATCATTGAATTCCTCCATTAATTGTAGAAGTGAGCTCAGTATGATCCATCTTGTATAGCATCCTAAAATAAGTCTAGGGAGGTGAAGAGAAGATAGGGGTTAGTCTAAAGAAAGTTAAAAGGAGAGTAGTGTGGGGTAATGTCTTATCTCAGAAATTTCATGCATTTTGAATGGAGTCTTTCCTAAATTTAAGATTATCTGCATTTCTATTAATACTTTTTGTTTTGAATCCACAGCCAATCAAGTGTGATGAAAATGGCCTTGAGAGCAATCTAATTGTTGTTAAGCCAATCAGCTAACCAGTTTGTTTATGTGAATGTGTGCACTCAAAGATAGGAACAGCTCTAGAATATGGATATTTAAAATAAACCTTTGAATACTAATGTTCCTTTATTGTTATAAATAAATAATTTATTGATTCATTATATTTTACATTTTTAAAAAAATGGGATTTATTATTATTTTTGTATGTGCCAATGTTCATCATTGCTTTCTTTCATTACAAGCTCAAGATTATTTATTGACTATGTTTTATCTCATACACTAGAAAATAGCCTTCAGTTTTCCCCCAAATGTTGGCATATGACTGTTGAACTGATGCCAATATTTGTTTAAAATGAAATCTTGCCAAAAATCTATTTCAAGGTTGGATTATTTTGATTCAAATCTTTTAAGGTGTTGCTTTAAACTGGTCATTGGTGGCGCTAAGTCTAATAGACACTCATATTTTTGTAACATGGCAAGATATGGAACCGAGTACATGATTTTTCTTCAATGTGACAGCAATAGTAACATCAAGTAGTTTGAACAGAGAAATACTAGCTTGGGTTGCTTGTTTCTTGTTTTTTTTTTGTAAACCAACAAACACCCCACCCCCAACCACCCCTTATTAGGAAGAGCTCTCCACAAGTTGAATTGAAATGTATAGCTTAAATAATTTTTTTTCTTTCAGTGATTCAGATTGTGATTGTTCAGTCAGTTTCAATTTTTGCAATGTGTCGGAAAAGCTGCTAAATGGTTTTACTTTAAAAAAAAAGATAAAGTCCCCCAAGAAATATTGATGTATGTTATGGTGTATGTGTTGCTTGCCGCATCAACGCTCAATCATTACTGCTTTTTTTACTATTAAAAAAAATGAATCTAGAATTGTTTTTTTGTTGTTTTTTTTTTGCAATTGGCCTTCAACATATGTGAAATAGACACAAATTAGATTTCATCTGTTATCTAGTCACTGGTGGGTTAATGCAAATTGTAATCCATATTGGTTCAGTCCTTTGCTTGATAGATTTACTCAACATATGGAGCAACCCATATGAACTTTTTCTCATCCATTATGAATTAATTATTCCAGCATGCAAGTGTTGTATGAAAGTTTATATGTTAAATGAAAACAGGAACCAATGGAATATACAAGTACATCTATATGTGAGTTTATGCTAGGGCCCCATTTTAGAAATACTTGATGCAAACACTGATGACATATTCCCATAAACTTTTAACTCTAATTTTGCTTGGTTACCTATGCCTAACTTGTTTGATGTATGCGGTTCACATTTCATATTATGCAATTGAAAGTACCCTTTTCTTGCTTGTATCATAATCTTCTGTGTAAAAAAAAAAAAATAGCAAGAAGATTTCATCCACTCTTACTGATCTTGTGTGTTTCTTTTATTTTTAATTATTGCTGTCTTTGCAAAGTTTGTTTGGGGTTACAGGGCATTTAAGTGCACTATAGAATGCAAAGAAATTTTCTACAAACTGGAAAATATTTATTATAATTTTTTTTTTTTAAAAAAGGGATTGCACATAAGAAAAGTCTGTTTAGCCAATAATTAATTTTTGTATGTCCTTTATTTTTGTATTTTAAATATTTAGCTCGGGTGAAGGGGCCCTTATGGATAAGTAACTTTCAAACATCATAAAGTGTAACACTTACTAGTCACAGTGTCTTACTTCAATGACATTTTGTGTGTGTTCTGATTCAAAACATACAGTAAGTGTGGACACTGATAAGAGAAAATCTCATGTTATTCTTTCATCACACTTTATTCATCAGTACATTTCTATTTTGACTCCCCAGATATTTTTGACATTTATTATTTTGTTAGATTTTTAAAAAATCCTTAATATTTATTTCAATACCTAATTCATAAGTGAAACTAAATTTAATTTATTTTTTTTGTAAACTCATCTGTAAATAATATATTAACATCAAATTTTGTTTTTAACGAAAATTGTTTTATGTTCCTGGTGCATAGAAAGCCATAGAGTATTTCATCTGGTAGAAGAATAATGATGTGCCCCTCAAATGTATCCCCAGTCTCATCGGGATATGTTGAGTTTCAATTCACATTATGTTGAGTTTCAATTCACATGTCCCTTGTCTCCAGCTTAGTTGAGACGTTCATATTTTAAAGACTTTTTCTTTCACCCAGTTGCAGACGCACATTGCACAAAACAACTTTAAAACCAACGCACAGTTTTACAAGTTTGTTTAGACGACTTTTGGTGCAACCTTTTCACAGGGGCCCCCCTTTTTACTTTTGGCAATTTATGCTCGCTGGTTTAAATCAGCATTCATTCCCCTTATTGTTCTTAGACACCTGTAGCTGAAGCCATTGTTAGAAGGCAAGGCAATTTATTTTCATGCCATTAATACAAAAAATTAATTTTTCTTGTCAACCAGGTGTAAATTGAAACTTTGCTATCTTAAGATGCTGTAATGGATGGATGTAATATTATTTTTCTGTCAGTTATTATGTTACTATTGTGTCAGTATTTAACTTAAAAGAAATCCCTATTCATATTTTATGACAAGATCATATGGAAAGAAAATCTTTATATTAAGGTTAGAAATTATTGAAAATATAACAACTTATCACTAAAAAAATTTGTATTTTAAAGATTTTGGATCAATCATAAATCTATATTTATAACTTGAATTTGCTGAATTTTCTTCTATAATATATTAAGGACCCACGATTAATGTATTGATCATTCTGGCTCCTATGTATGTAGAGGGTTTTGCAAAGTTTCTGTGCCTGGTGTTGAAGAGGATATTTCACTGGATGCAAGGGCTACTCGGCTAGGGTATCATGAACTGAGGGTTGGAGGGCCTGAGGCAATAGCTGCAAATCTCAAGGTAGAAGTAGAAACAGAATATGTATTCATCATTGTTACTTGAATTAACATTTTTTTTTGTTTTTTAAATATAGCCAAAGCTAAATTAAATGTATTCAATATTTTCTGTTGCTGTGTCCCAAAAATGTTCGCTACTTAAAAAAGATCATTTTTTTTCTTTAAAATTTACATTTTATTTACAATATGAAAGAGAAGGCATTTGTCATCTTCAGCTCTGATCTCTTGATGGTCCCTTATTAAAATCATAAAATAAAAATGATGATACCAGCACCAATGACATTCAGATAAAATTAGGCCTACCTGTAAGCAACTTGCTCAATGATAATGTAAGTAGTTTTTAAAATTTATTTCCTCTGTTACATTTTATCAGGATAAAGATATTTACAACAAAAAAAAAATGGTGTGAATTTTCATCCTTGTAAACTTAATGGATTTGTCATTGTTTTTAAAAAGATAATTTTTCAAAGACTATTTAATGACACTGTTCATGTTGATTTGACAAAAAGTATATTATTATTATTTTTCTTCTTGTATTGAACATTCTACAACATATGCATTTGATGGAATAAAATTTGGAAAAATGTATACTTGCCTTTGGTCAATGAAAGCTTTGCCATGCCTATTATTAATGAGATGACGTCACCATAACTTATTGACACAGAATGTTGTTTATTGTTTCAACAAATACATTTCCTTTTTTTATTGTTAAGCTAGGGGTGTGGAGTTAGAGCTTTGACTTCAATCATACATATAAAAATATATTTGAAAATATAGGCATCTATGAAGTCTTATTGCAGTTTGTGGATATTTTACCCACAAGACCTCTGCCGAATGATATGTGCTGAACGGGTTGATTTTTATTCCTAACCTTCAACCCAAACACAGCTTTTATCAATTTTCTTATATTTTTCTAAATTAAGGAGGTTCATTTGAATTGTTTTTAGTATAATGTTTCCAATTCTTGTGTACAAAGATTTACCTGGGAAAAAAATAATAATAATGTGAATCTAATGTAACCAAAAGCGTACGGTACTAGTTTATTTTGTAAGGATATTTATTTGACGTTAGGACCAGCCGGACACATTAAATTGTCACCTCATGTGTGCCATCAAAAGGCTGAGAGGACCATTATATTGTGATGTCATAGAAAGAAATTTGCTCTCTCTCTCTCTCTCTCCCTCTCATTCTATATTCTTATTTTCCACTGGTCTGGTCTTTGGCTGATGCTGTAATCAATTCAAATTGGTTACCATTCACATCTTAATTAAAAATTATCTCATTAGGGCACTCGTAAAATTTGAAATAAAAAAAGAAAAACAAAAAAACAATTTTTTAAAATAATTTGGAAAACCACCCTTACAAATGGACAGGCAGCAGAGGTTCTCAAAAATATACAAAGGTTTTGTTTCAGAAGTTTTAAGGTAATTTTCTTTGAATAAGATTCTTTAAAGATAGCCATTTTATTTTTTATCAAATTTTTAAACTTGCATATAAATATTATAATTATAAGTGTAAGATATAGATTATTTTGTTAAATTATCATTTTTTTAAAATCTGTTTCAATAGATTGCCTTTATTAGTTAGATGCCTCCGTACTAACATATCTATTGTATCTTTAATCATTTAACACCAGGAGGGATTTCAATGAGCTCATGACAATGTGTACCATAAAAAAAAACTCAGAAGGACAGGGATACCCGGTACTACTAACTAAAATTTGAAATTTACCTCCCCTTGCACTAAGAGTTTCAAAGTTGGCAATGATATGAACATAAATATGAAACTATTTGATTTTACGCCAGTATATTTTTTTATTAGAAAATACATAACACAGTCTCATGTCTGCAGCAAGCAACATTTCTGGCTCTCTGCCTGACCAAAAGTACAGTCTCTTGTCCGCAGCAAGCAACATTTCTGATTCTCTATCTGTCCAAAAGTACAGTCTGGTGACTTCAGCAAGCAACATTTCTGATTCTCTATCTGACCAACAGTACAGTGTGGTGACTTCAGCAAGCAACATTTTTGGCGCCTGTTCTACCAAAAGTACCTTACAGTTATATATTTCACTTGTAACATTTTTGAACATGCTGACAGCCTGTTATTTTTGTACAATCTTTCCTGAGACAAAATTAACAAAACCTGCAGCTAACATGTTAACAAAATTTGAGGGGAAAACTGAAGTTATACATCAGGCCATTTTCCCAATCAACAAAAAAAGTGTTGCTAATTAATTGTGAGTGCCTCTTTTATAATGTCTATCTTTTCAATTACCAGGAAAAGTTGTTTTTTTTTTTTTTATATTCTCCTTTCCTCTCAAGTTTTTAATCATTTAAAATCAGCAACAAACTTTTGTTATTTTGTACTTTTCTATATGACATTACAGGACTGAATCAAGTACAGTTTTATCTGTATTTTTCTGTATGCTCGTTGTAATAAAGTTGTGGAAAAAAAAGACTTAAGTTTTATATTCCATCCTTACAATTAATTGTGTTTAGTGAAAAAGGATGTTGAACGCTAAGTTAATTCTTTTATTGATCCAAATAAATTGAGTTTTTTAAATTATTATATTGTACATATTAATTTTCAGCACATAAATATAAATAACATTCATAATTTAACCAAGACAACATTTTACAGTTATAGCAATTTAAACACAAGACATCTAAAAGTATTTCTCTAGCATGTTGTGTGTTAATTATTTAGTACCGGTATCCTATCTCTTCTTTTTACAAGCAGAACAGAAGTAGCGTGGCATGATTAGAATCAGGTTTGCAAAAATCCTACTAAGAATCTTCCACTAACAAATTCGCTGTTGATCAATGCAGTATATATAAAGACAGTCTTAAAATGTTACAATCATGCACACTAATATAATTATTTTTGGCAAAATTCCTTAAACTGGCAAGATTTATTTTACTTGGATAAAGTGTTAAAATATCTTTTATCTGAACCGAACAAGTTAATAATGGGATCCTTGTCAAAGTATCTTGTACAGATTTCTAAACAGCTAATAATGACAGCCTTGCTGTTAAAATATCTTGTATCGAAACAAGTCAATAATGGGATCCTTGCTGTTAGAATATCTTGGATCTAAAAAAGTTAATAATGGGATCCTAGCTGTTAAAATATCTTTTATCTGAACAAGTTCATAATGGGATCTTTGCACAATAGGGGACATACTATGTTGGAGTTAAAACAGATTGTGTCACAGAACATTTAAATATGGTCATGGAATATAAAATTGTAACATAAAAATCCATATTATTAATTAAAGTTTACACCCGATGTCTGGTCAAATTGCCACATTTCCAAATTACTCAACACTTTTCTTATCGCAACTAACCAATTTCTTCAGACATTTATCAGTGGCACTTCCCCTGGAAAAGCTAAGCCCCCCCCCCCCACCCACCCCGAGCAAAATGTGTACAACAATAAAATGAAAATATATTTTATTTTAAAAAAAGAGCTACCGAATTGCCATTGTTTAAAAACAATTTTAAAAAGAATAGTAAATGTTGCCATTGACCGATTACAAATAGGTGGAATCTATGGAACATCACTACGCTAGGGTGACCAAATTATGAACTGGAAAAAACGGGACACACCCAAGGATGGTTGTTTGTGAGGATACCCTCCAGAGAGGGGCCGGAAATGGATTATTGAATTATGCTCATTTTTAACTATTTTGAGACCTAGAAATCTTTTTAAATTTACCTTCACTTTTGTAATTTAATTTAAAGTTTGAGGCATATCATAAACGAAAACAATAATTTTGCAGTGAATACTAATTTATTTATACGTATTTTACAACATAATACAACACAACAAATTACATTTCTATAATGTAGGATTTAAATTGAGGATATTGGGCTGTTGTCCCAGCCATTGTTAAAACCCCCTTCTTATCTAATATGTGAAAATGTGTTGTTTTATTTAGAAACGGGACATTTAGGCGTCACGAAAGTCTTTTTCTGGACACCGGAGGATCGGGAAAAAACGGGACAATCTCGTTTTTACGGGACGTTTGGTTACCCTACACTTCGCTCGATATATTTGATGACCCTTATATTTGAGGCTAATCTCGATAGAGGCTTACACAATCTAATTTGATTATAAATATCGTACTGTTTGGAAAATTGGCCGCCCCCGTTTATGAGCCAAAGACTTACTTCTTTTTTCCGCATATATCAGTATTTTTATTTAATTATTTTTTGCAACTTCACACGTTTAAAGACTTTAATACCATGGTATTAAAACACCTTTATATAAAGATGAATGTCTATAATTTTAATACATTTCTCGCTTACTATCATTCTGTTTTCAAAGTATATTCCATCATAAAAGAATGACTTTTAAAGAAGGGATAGGTGTTAATTATAAATTGTATGATGGGCTACTGCTTTTCAAATGGCTGCGACTATTCGTACCCGGGTACCAGAAGTGAGAGGTTGGGATTAAAAAACCTTCATTTCTGCTCACTCTTCTATCAAAGGGACAGTATCGACAACTTTTTAGCTACCCGGTTTAAAAAAAAAAAAGAAATAAGAAAAAAATGGATTAACTTTCCAGGGGGGGGGGGCAAAAATTTTTTAGTAATGTTTTAATGTAGTTTTAATTTACTGTAGCGTATTTGTATTTTTTCGGAGGCGACTATTATATTAATCATGAAAGAGCCACGGGTATGGTGTAGGATTGTCTGTAGTGCTGTCTGAATAATATAAAAAACAAAAAAAACAAAAAAAACAAACAAACTTGCAGGTAGGGTGTAGGACTTTCTGTAAGCATATTGCTAAAAGGCAGGTAGGGTGTACGAATGTCTGTAGCCTGTAGGTCCATTATTTAAAGGCTGACAGGTAGGGTGTAGGACTGTCCGTAGGACTACTGTTAATGAGAATTTAACTCTTTTTTTTTTTTTTTGGTAACACTTGGACCCACAAGGTATTTTCTCAAAATACCCGGACCCGGTGTAAAAAATTGCACCCGGTTAAGCCCTCGTTTAAATTTAATATCCATGTTGTTGGTAGAGCCCCCGGGGGCTATGATCAACGTGTCTGTTGTGGCGTGCCGACAAAAGAGGTGCTTCCATCGACTACCCGGGGAACATAATCACCGTTGCGAGAGCCAGCCTCAACAAACCGGCCAAGTTTTGATTTTTCCCAACCCCAAACCACCACCCCTTGAAAAAAACAACAACAAATGAAATGACGTTCTTGTGCCCTCCACACCCCCCCCCCACCACGGATCTCACGGCAACTCCGCTGATATCACATATAATGGGGTTGGTTGATTTGGGGTATAGAGGGGGCGGCCTGCGATGGGCGGCAGTTTTTGTTTTCTTTATATGGAGCACGGGCGGTATGGTCGGCCAACTGAAGATGTTTTTCTAGGAAGGTGGGGGAAGGGGTCAAAATCCCTGGCCAGCCCCGTGTGGCACTAATCATAGCTACACCAATGTTGATGTTTCTCTATGCACCTTGAAGAGACTTGAATTTATAAAATCACATTCATCAATGTAATACATACAAAAGAATTGTACGAATTAAAAAAAATTGTTGTTGTAGGCTGATCATTGAAGCTCTATCTAAGCTCATAGCATATTACGCGGCACTTTTCTCTGTATATGGAGAAGCGGCATTTTAAGCCACTTGCAGATTTTGATCGTGTATTAAAGGGACGGAAAAACCCTTGACCCGCCCCGGGCAGCTTCTGCCCTAGTTTCGCCACTGCCTCCACTTCTAGTAATTCTTCAATCATTGAACGGTTTTGCAAAATTTTAGTACATTTTACAAAGTAAAACAAAAAAGGTCTTCCTTTCGTTGTCTGCACCATCATTGTAATGGCCAGTCTATAACTTTATAAACATAGAAGCTTTGTTCAACGAGTAAATGATGATATATGAGGGACTGCATGCAAAGCATGTAAAGTAAATAAATAGTGGAACGATATATGTTTAGGCTTGAAAATAAAAGACACGACAATGAGTAACTCCTATGACACGGACACCCTGAGCCCTGAGGGAATCATCTAATGGGATTGTTTTCTTAAGAGCCTAGTCTGTGTTTTGATTTCTTAGCCATGGCCAACATTCTGGGTAATGAAAGAATGATAAATCATTCTAATACAATATATTTAAGACAATAAATATTTATTGATCAAGTTACAAATATTTTGAACATTGGAAAAATTACAAAATTTATGACTTAATTTTTTTTCAATTTTTTTTTACCTGTTAAATTTAAAATTAAAAAAAAATTTTTTATTCTACCTGGACAGGCCAATCTGGCATGTGTTGAAGTGAACCAATCAAATTCTTTTGTGTGATGTTTAAAGAAACAAAATGGAATCATGAATATGGCGTTCAATGATGTTTAAATAACGTTGTTATTGTTTTGCCATGGATATAATAATTAATAAAGTTGATCGTGTGGATCATTTGCACTCTCTTATACGCCAAGACTTGAGAGATTTAGGTGTGAAACTTCCAAAATCAAAGAAGTTAAGAAAGCTCAATCATTCGCGAAGAAGCATCTCAGTACCGGGATCACAACAGGTGCGGAATCCAAAAAATATTAATTTAATTCAATCGATAAATAAGCATACAAATAATATAAGTAGGCTTAATGTGATGCATTTAGTGAATATTGTGCTTTATATCTTTCAATTTGAATTTTCTGTACAGTTAAATATCTTTAAAATGTCAGTATTCGTATCCGGTAGGCCTATTATTCAAGTATTCTTTTACTACCAAAATTGCAAAAAATGTTAAGTGTGAGGTGCTTTTCACTGGTACTGGACTTCTAGGTAGTTCTATCAGCTTTTATTAAAAAGCGGCATAATCTTTACTGGTTGTGGGAGTTTAGCTCTTGGAGTAATTGGGGTTTCCAAGGGCCAATTAGTTATTGTGGCGGCAATGTGATCAGTCATTTTGCAATGAATTTGATCATTCCTGCTTCCATCTTTTTCCTGACAACATGACTTTAACATTCACATTGTCATCAGATTACAACTTAAGTTTAAGTCTTAATACAAAAATATCTATTAAATGTTTTTAATTGCTGTGAACATTACACAAACAAACCATCAACTGAGGCTATGCGATGGAAAGGGGTAATTAATTTCAGGTCATCACAGACAGATGAGCAGCAGGTCTCCATCACGACTATACCGTAGCATAGTTCTGTTACGAAGAGATTGGTTTCCCAAGTATGTTGGGCCCATGGCTTGGGAGTCTAATATAAATAAGATATATTTAAATATGAGACTGTAGCTCTGACTTTCTTTTACTTTATAATTATAATTTATACTTACTTACACTTATACTAATATAAACTTTGGTAATTTTTACTCAGGATGTCTTCAGTGGAAAAATATTTGGGGAACCACTTTCTCATGTGCCATGTACTTTTCTAACAGATTATGGATATGTACCACAGTAAGTAGAACTAACCTAAAAATGAATTGGTCATCCCATTCATACATTTTTACCTTCTTATCTGTTTTTAGCTAGCCACCGTTAACAGAGGCAGTTTAAAATGGCCAGACAGGATTATGACTTTGAGTCATAAAGTAGATAAAGCACCATATAAAAATACTTCAGTCACTGTTTTTTTTTAATAATAGAAAAAACCCATAAACAATGGGGACTGCAATGCATTTAAGTTACATGACAAAAAATGCATTCAAGTAACACACTTCACCATAAGAATTCTAATTAGTGCTAGTTTCTAGGAATTTTATTTCCTGCGCCTATTGAATCTAATTCCTAATGCACAGCGTTACAGCCATGTATATCTAGAGAATTATTAATTGTGATTATTCATGATCAGGGCTAGACAAAAACAGGGCGCTTGATAACCAGTGTCTGAAACTTTTTAGGTGCACCCAAATTTTTAAATTCAACTTTAAAGGTAATCATGCTGGCATCTGAAAAAAATGGGGCAGGCTCATACATTTTTATTGAAAATTGAAAATAAAACAGTTACTGATTATAAAAATAATAAAATTACAAGTTTGTTTCATTCTCATTCACAGAGACTATAATTTTCTCTTATCTAATTTTTCACTGTTTAAATGGTATCAGATATTTTGATATTTGTATAAAAGTTTTTAATCTGTACTCATAGGAGAAAGCCTGTAAATTAAAATATATATTTTTTTAAAGTTACTCTTTAATTTGATACATGTAGACAGTTTTTGAAAAATGAAGAATAACATATTTTGTCTCCTTCCATCAGATTTCTGGTTGCAGCAACAGACATTATAGATCAACATCTTGTTTGTGAAGGAATATTTCGTAAATCCGGTTCTCTCAATCGACAGAAAGAATTAAGGGTAAGTGTATTTTATTCTTTATGCAGTATGAAGAAAAAAGTTATGGAATGCTTTTTTAAAGTGTTTTAAAAAGATTTAGTTCATCTATTTGTGGTAAGCAACTTTTTAAAAAAAAGTGGGGGGATGGTTATATAGATATTATTTTTTAACCATAACAGATTACATTGCTTAAATTGCTTGGTTATCAATCTAATGAATACTTATTGGACTAAAAATTAATGTAATTTCAGCTAGCTATTGATGAAAAGAAACCTCTTGATGGAGCGAATGTTTTTGATTTGGCTGCATTAATAAAGCAATTTTTTCGGGAGCTGCCAGAACCCTTATTTATCACCGCTTACCATGATTCTTTTATTAAGTGCTATCAACTTCCACCTGATAAAGATCCAGTAAGTTTCTGTTTTAAGATCTATTATTTTAAAGTAATTGAAGTTTGATCTTTTTGTCAAGATATCTAAAGAGATTAAAAAAATTGTTATGAAAAATGTGACCTTAAGCATTTGGAACACATTTCATTGTGCTTTTAAAAGTTTTGAGTACCAGCCATCAGGCAATTATCATCTTCATTAAGAATCAGGCAATTATCATCTCATTAGTAATTTGGTAATGATCATCTTCATTATTCATTCAGAAAAAACATTGCATTGAATTTTTAAAAGTTTTCTGTAACAGTAATCAGGCAATTATCATCTATTCTAGTAATTTGGCAATTATCATCTTCATTGTTCATTCAGAAAAAAACATTTCATTGAGTTTTTAAAAGTTTTCTGTAATTGTAATCAGGCAATTGTCATCAATTCTAGTAATCAGGCAATTGTCATCAATTCTAGTAATCAGGCAATTATCATCCTCATTTGTTAATTTAAAAAAATAACATTTCATTGCCTTTGATGCAATTTTTTTCTACAGTTGACTTTGTCATGTGGGAAGTTATAAAGTCATAATATTCCAGCTTTTGATTTTTAAATCAATTTGGATGCCTTGTAATGGCCAGTAATTTTTTCTAAAAATCCATTCAGTTTTTATGAAGCCATAATATTCCAACAGCTGAATGGATTTTTAGAAAACATTACTGGCCATTGCAAGGCATGCCCATAGATTTAAAAATCAAATGACTTAGTTCATAAAGTTAATAATAGAAAAATCCTTATTTATTTCTACCAATTTCTTTAGAAAAAGGCCCTGCTTCAGATGTGCTTGCTTTTGCCCATTGAAAATATCGGAACTCTGAGGTTCACCATGCACATGTTGAGTCGAGTGGCATCAAAGTGTGAGAACAACAAGATGACTGCCAACAACCTGGCCTTAGTGCTGGCACCCAACCTGATGCACAACAACAAAGGCGGCCAGAAGATGAGTTCCACGGAGGAGAAGCTGCTCCATATTCAGACGTGCATTGTTGAGCTTCTCATTAAAAACTGGGAACTCATCGGCCTGGTCAGTCCTTCCTTACAACAACAGGTCTGTATGATATTTAGATTATAGAGATTAGTGCTACTAAAGATTGTAGTTTATTGTTTTGTTTTCCCCCCTGTTACTAGTCATTAACCAGAATTAAATGTTTCAATAACAAGTGCTAGTAGAATTCACTCACATAATGTGGACAGAAGTTTCTCTGCCTTTTCACCTAATATTACTCTTGTAAAATGTAAGAGGTTGTCAGTTTTTAATTCTCTACATTTCTTACTTATTTTGAAAGTCTATATTCATATTTTCTTGATTTACTTGTCCACTTTTACTTAGACTTTTAAAGCTGGCTGTTTCAACATAACTAGAGACTCTGGAGTAAGTGCAGATGCCAACTAAAACTAACCTCCACTTTAACTTATGTTGTCTGTAAAATGTATATTAGGAACATGTGTAACAGTTGGTGTTGAAACAGAATCATTGAACCGGAACTCTTGTGGTGCTTTTTATCCATTTGAACTATGGAAAAAGTTTTTATAACAATATGCAGTGGCGTAGCGCGGGGGGGGGGGGGGGGGGGGCCCGCACGGGTGACACCTTTTTAGGGGTGACACCCAATGAAAACATTGAGTATTTACAGAGCACACACTGCTCTTTTTAGAGGTGACACCCAATTGAAACATTGAGTATTTACAGAGCACACACTGCTCTGTCTGACCGAGATTCATAAAAGGATAACCAATCACACATACATACTTCACAAATGTAACCAATCCAAATGCGTGCTTTATTAAAAGTTTAAGTTTGATGCGTCAGAAATGAGATGACCCTATGTTTAGGTCAGAACAACACTGTCAATATTCCACGCCGATTGAAGTTTTGGTAACTTCCGTAAGTGACAGGAGGCTATATTTATCTAAATTCTGAGAAATAGGGCTTTCCATTGATACCAAATACAGTGTGGTCGATTTTAAGTGTAAGAATTGGTAAGCATTGGTAAAATTTAAAAACATTAAAAATGAATTTTTAACCATTTATAGGGTTAAAAAAATATGTTATTTTACACAATTTTCAATCTTTTAATGATTAATTCTTATTTATTTAAATAAAGAAAAGAATTTTGAAGACATAATAGTATATAATATTATATATTGAAATCCAGAATTGCTCAAAAATTAATACCCCCCCCCCCCCCCCCCCCAAAAAAAAAAAAAAATTTCTAAAAAATAAAAATAAATAAAATTATTTATTAAGAACCAGAAATCCTCAAAAAATAATCCCCCCCCCCCCCCCCCCCATTCGTCTCTAGTATCGCCCCATATCATTTGATCACGATTGTCATATTTTGACTGCTGGGTTTTACCTGCTACCTTTCTGTATTGTATTTTGGATAGTTCTCTGACTGTTGTTTTTTAAATGTCGTCAGTAGACTAATTATTTTGTTTGTTGTCTTGAACATGACAAAATTAAAGCATTTTTATTGTTCAAGATTATTATATAGTGCGGCACGGCGGGCACAAATCTAGCTTGGCTGTCAGCAGTGAAAAGCAAAAAAGAAAATACACAACTCAATGAAATCACTACCAGAATACATGCTTTGATATCAAGAATCCAAATGATGACCAGGGTCAATGTTCATCAAAAACTTTCCTCAGCCTGATATTCTCCCGATATCAGCATCATGCATTCTTTTTAGCAAATAGTGGAGAAAATTTTCGTTCTGAAATTATTCAAATATGGAGTACCTCGTTTCAGAACAAGTACGGATTATTCAGCGTAGTGACAAAGCAAAATGCGAAATCTAAAGGAGGTTTTTTTGCCCACTAACAAAACAATGGATTTGTGGTCGTGGATGATTTATTCACTCGTCAGTCAGAAATTGTATTGTTTTTGCAGCAGATTGATGCTGTTAATGTTACAGAAACAACATCCAAATTTGTTACTGGCTAGTATCTCTTCCAATACTCTCGATAAGCCTTTAATTTTTTTGCACAAAATATGTGTATGTGGTTTCATGTGAGCGAAGCTTTTCAAAACTAAGTCTTATCAAGAAATATTTATGATCCACCATGGGACAGTCTAGGCCAGGGGTAGGAAACCATGGCTTGCGAGCCAGATGTGGCTCTATTGATGGCTGCATCTGGCTCGCAGACAAATGTATGTTTAAAAAAAAGTAGCATTAATGGTAAGAAATACTCATTAGCAACAGCATAACAATGTTATTAAAAAGAATTCAGAGACATAATTATTGCATTTTTAGTGTTGAAATTACACAAAATGCACACATTTACTTGAATTTTTAGTTTTAAACATAATGCATGGCTCTCACAGAATTACTTTTCAAAATATGTGGTGTTCATGGCTCTCTCAGACAAAAAGGTTCCCGACCCCTGGTCTAGGCTTTCTGATGTTGCTCTGGTATCAATTGAAAGTGATACAGTGAATTACATTGATTTTGATCAAGTCATTGACAGGTTTGCAGCTTTGAAGACAAGGAAAGGCACATTTTTAATAAAGTAAATTTAATGTAAAAATAACTATAACTTAAAAATATTATAGTTTTTAAATACCTTGACCTCGTGACCTTCGATTTATGTGTTTTTGTTCTTGTCATTGTTACACTGTGGACTTATTTTAACTAGAATAAATCCATCATGGATGTTTGGGGGCTGGGGTGACACCCTGAGTTTACCGCACCGGGTGACACCAACCCTAGCTACGCCACTGACAATATGAACAAGTGCAACATATGTCAATAAATGTTCCAGACTTAATCAAATAACAAAATAATTCTTTCATTTTGATGTAAGAGAATTTAAAAATGTGATGTTGTTACCTACAATGATTGGGTGTGTGCCTGCTCAGCTAGTTTTGAATAAATATGTTAAAATTTTTTTTAAGTTTTCAAATTTAGTAGAGTTTGTTGTTGTTTGTCAGTCTGGAATCGACCATGACCACTTTAATCATCAGATTTGTGCTAGTTCTGTTTGAGTGCACAGATGGCTAATGAGGCCGATTCTGGCACAAAATAGTAGAGTTTACTGCACGTCTGAAAAATCTTCACAATTTTTAAATGTTTAAGATTGCATGAGATAAGACATAATTTAAAGAAATGTGCTTGAAGAATGTTGTGTGTTGTGATTAACAAAAGTAACAGCATGCTTAAATCTTATATCATTTGTAAGATACTTGTGAGGGGAGTTTAATTAAATTTTTGAGAATATAAGCTCAAGATGGGTCACTTTCTCTAACATATGTTTATTTAGTATGTACATATGTGTATTTATTGATTGAGACTAAGGTTTTGGAAATACTTTGCTAGAATTGGCTACATGTGCTTTGTTTATATTTGCAGTAACTAATTATGGGAATGAGAAGCTGCTGATTATGTACAAAGTCTTTGTGATGAACCATTTATTAAGAGAAGATTTTTATGAAGACATGTCCTAACCATGGTTCTTTACTTTAACATGTTTTTTTTAGCAAAAAAAAAAAAAAAAAGTGGGTTAATTTGTAGATGTTGTAATACCTAATGTATGTTTTCCGAACATTTGTAACAGGTAACTTTGATGTCTGAGTGTTTTGCCACGGATGATGACCTAATACAAAGTCTTTGTGATGAACCATTTATTAAGAGAAGATTTTTATGAAGACATGTCCTAACCATGGTTCTTTACTTTAACATGTTTTCTTTAGCAAAAAAAAAAAAAAAGTGGGTTAATTTGTAGATGTTGTAATACCTAATGTATGTTTTCCGAACATTTGTAACAGGTAACTTTGATGTCTGAGTGTTTTGCCACGGATGATGACCTAGACGCAAGTGATGAAAATACTTTGGAAGAATCAAAGGATGTGACCCATAAAAAGATTAGGAAAAGGAGTGGCTCACTGACAGGTATGCTTTCTGTTATCAATCAAACAAGATCGTTTTTTAAAAAAGAAACGAAGTGGCTATTCGGACCCGGGTCCCTTTAGACTAAATGCTATTCGGATGTCTTTTGTGGCAGTTTATTTTAGTTAAACTCAAGAAGTAAGTTTACAAACATAAAGTGCATTCAATAACAGACCTGTTTACTCTTAAAATCGTACACTATCATCACAAACTCGTTCAATACATTAACTAAATAGTAAAAAAATAAACATACAATATATATAATATATACACCTCAAAATGGTACATTGTACGCCAAATCGTAAGAGTAAACAGATCTGCAATTATCTTTTATTTGATACCAAGTTTTGTCTTACAAACCCAACAATAATATTTTTTAATAAACCCAAGACCCAACCTTTCACTCTTGAATCCCGGGTCCAAACAGCTGCAGCCATTAAAAATGCCTTTGAACATGGAATGTTGAATGTTAATGTGCCAAGCTGTATAAAACATTCTATGCCAGTTAATGTCTTCTATGTATCTCGGTATTGTAAAGTACATGTTAAAGCACATCTTCCTAGAAACTAACTTACCTCAATACGGCAGGCTTCACTACTGATGTTATTACTCTTAAGAAAAGGCAATTTCTGCAACTGCTTCAGTAGTCACATTTTCAACCAAATCAAATGTCTACACATCTATTTGTGGCTTTTAATTACCTAGTTGCAATCAGCTTAATATTGTAACAGTTTTACAACAAAAAAATCTCCAAAAATATCTTCCAAATATTTTCTGCAAAATTTTATCTGCATTAAAGCAAAACTATCTCTCATTTTATAAAAAAAATGCATGATTTTAGTTATGGAACCCCATGGCACAATGGTAACGTTGCCTGCCACTCAACCAGACTTTACTCAGGTGTTGTTCCCAGCATCCGTTAAATATTCTGGTGGAATTGACTTGTTTCCAAGTAATACTGCCATTCTTGGGGACTAGGTGGAGCTCTGAATTAAACACCTCAGTCACACTAGTTGGATGACAGCGCAGCCGTGGCTTGAGATTAAAAATATTTTTCTGTTCAGCTCGGTTAAACTGGCTGTATTAAATCTGAAAAGAATAAATTAACCCAAAAAAAATTTTGAAAAAAAAACTACTGGTAACTACTTCTTTTGTTGTATGAATCTTTTCAGTTAAAACATGCTTTTTTGTATGCTTCTCATTAAAATCAATATTTTGTATAAAAAATAAACAGGACTTGTAAGCTCCATTGCTCAAGGATTTGCCAAGTTACGGCGCAGTACAGATGGAAAAAACATTAATGTGTCTGCAAACAGTTCATGTCGGGGGGAAATGTCCATAGCCTCCAATAGCTCAGCCAGTCAGAGTGAGGAAATGTCTCTAAACCCTGTTACCCCATGTGTCATGAGAAAGAGAAGAGCTTCAGGAGATAATGTACCATTTTCTGCCTCTAAAAAGTAAGTTTTAAAATAGCATTGAATCTGATACCTATAAGATGGCCTTAAATTATATTTGTATTTGTAAGAAAATTTAGGTAATATATTTGAAGTAGTCCATGATCAATACTTGATTTTCCATAGTTTATCATTGCCTCCCTCACATCTGTATCCTTGTCACTTCAGCCCTTGTAGCCCTTAGGTTAGAACTGGGGTCAGAAACCATTTTTAAGTGAGGAGCAAATTTTATAAATATATAAATATTTTTGGAGCCACAGGGTGGGGCAGATGTCATTAAAAATCTGAATTAAAAAAAAAGAGCTTTATCTTCAGAGAGCTGCAGGTTGCCGACTACTGTTTTTTTAGCCTTAGTTCGAGATCTCCTCATTTTTCAAATGAAGCCTGATTTTTCCATTAACTTAATGGTTTTTAAAAGAAAATGCTATGGACCAATTATTTTAACCCTGTTTTTCCAGATCAATTTTTTTTTATTGGGACCCTAATCTTCAGTAAAAAAAATTTATTTAACTATAAAAAAAAAATCCTCCCAAACACAATGAGTAAGCAAAATAAAAAAAAGATAAAGAGCATGGCTGGCTGGGCAGTGAGACCCCAGTTCAAACAGCCTGTGCTACAGAACGTAAACTGACACCAGCAATAATTTAACAATCAATTTGATGACTTTTAAAACTGTTTACAGGCAAGCCATACTTGGTAACCTGCCACAGAGATCCGCTTTAGCCTCGACCCCGTTCACACCTGCTTCAACTATCAAGAGGGGAAGTCACAGGGCACATGGTATAATTAATTAAGGCCGTAAAAATTTAAAAAAATTGGGTTCATCTGCTTTTTTAGCCAAAATAATTCAAAAAGAGTTTGAAAATAAATAATTATTTATTAATTATAAGATAAATTATTTTTGCTAAAATTATAACCCATGTTATGAAAAAGAACCAGTGGAAAAAGTATTAGCATAAATTTGTAAATGTTTTCAGACACCAATGTACCAAGCACGCCGCTTCTCAATGCAACTACGCCCGCAATGGGAACAAAACCTGCCCGTAAGAAGTTGAGTCTCTTTACGTCACCAACCAGCAACAAGAAAATAAAGAGGTGAGTAGAGTCATTTGGCTGGGAATCAACAGCATGTTTTTTTTAATATGGGGACCGAGGGGGGGAGGTCTCATTGAGATTTTACAGATGTGTAAGGTATCCAAACAAATGCACATTCTCAGATGTGATTCTAGGATTTGGGGGGGATTTCAGATCATTTGTTCAATAGTGGTAAAGTTATTATAGTCTGAACCTTTTCATTAGCACATTTAATTATTGGGTGAATTAGAATTAGAAAAGAAACAAAATTTTATTGAAATATGAATGAATTGATTGTTCTTAAATTTTTAAGTTAAATCTCAATTTTTTTTTTTTGGGAGGGTTGTTAATTTATGTATTATTAGCTTCATGACCAATGTGGTGTCTTAATAGATTGGTAGCAAAATGTCTGTTTGCTGCAATTCTAGGAAAGACAAATTCTTTGAAAGATAAAGTTTAAGCATTGTCTCACTAAAGATTTTTCTCTGGTTTTCTGTCTAGACAATCTTCAGCAGCTGCCAGTGTTGAACCGCCAACAATGCGAAATAAATCCTCTAAGAGTAAAAGTATATTTAAAAGACTAAGTGGAAGCCGTTCTGAGAAGGTAGCACTTTTATGTGAAAGATGAATTTATTAAAATATTAAATATAGTGTACAGCTTGACTTAGACATATAAAAATAGCCTTACCATGTGCACTCTAAAAAATCTATTTTGCTATATTTATGAATCGTTCCCAAACTTAATTTATTGTACCTTTTTGCTTTCTATAGTTACTGTGAGTTCATGGTACACAAATCTTAAATTGAATTTCCATCTGTAGCTAACTTATTTAAATTTTTTTTTAAAGTTCAAATTGGTGCTTTTAAATTTTGTTGTTTGTTATATTGATGTTAAATCAAACATAAAATAACTATCTATAAACAAATAAGCATTCAAAAATAAGCTTGTAATCAACAAGTTATTTTAAACATAATTTTGGGAATCTTATTTTACAGCTCCATGAAGAAACACAAGCAGCTGAACATATTGGAGAACGTCTGGCTTTCTCTGTCCATGCATCACCAAGAAGCACAGTGTCTGATTCTGTGCTCTATGACCAATCTGGCAATCTTCTTCGAAGCATGTCATCGCCAACCATCCAAGATGCAGAAGATTTTTCTGTCAATGTTGTGGATGACTCTATTTCCTTTGACAAAGATTTGAATCATGACCTGGAGACTCCTAATGATGAAACCAACTCTATGCAGGGGCAAGTCTTTAGCAAGTCAGTGACTGCACCAAATAAGATTACCATACCAGGGCGCTCCAAATCTGTGGACAGTCCTGGTCTGAGGAGAGGTCATCCCAACACTGTCAATAATGGACTGTTGAAGTTGGAGATGGGCACGACACCAAAACACAAGGGCAAACTTAACAAGTCGCTGATCAGTGAACCATGTCCTGTGATTGTACCCATCGTGCCGAACCCAGTGGACATCAGGCCTGACAGTGAGCTGAGACGCAGCAGGAGGGATGAGTTTGAAAGGGAGAAGATGAGACTACTCAAAAATGGGAGACAAGTGTTGACACCACCAGGTGATGTTCTTATGCATGATAGGGCGCATGAGAACAAGACATCTCAGTTAGAGAGCAGTTTATTGGAAGTTGTTTTGCCCCCGCCTCCTGGTTTCGGTGATCAAACCATGATTGAAGTTGATGTTGAAAACCAAGAGGAAGATGAAGAAATAGATGTCGGTTCAGATTTAGAGTCAGAGGCTGGATTTTCGACCATCTCAGGAGGCACAGTGATGAGGAGAACAGAATCAGGCAATTATTCACGACACAGCACTCAGACCATGTCCACGTCCACCCTGGCAAGCTCTGCATCCTGTGAGCTTAGTATGAAAGCTCCCAAGCCCACACTACAGCCATCCGTCAGTGTTGACAGTCTTCTCTCCATTGAAAGCATAGTTTCACAGGATAGTTCTGTGTCCCACCTTGGCTTGAGTCTGTCCTATGACAGTGGTAAAGGATCTCTTGCTGGGGAAATGGCTGATGATATGGGGACATCTACAAACTCTAACAGACATTTTGGGACCTCAGTCAGAGCCAAGCCAGGCAATAACAAACACAGTGAGGATCAAGTCATTCTCAGGCACCAAAGATGTGAACCAATGCAAGTAAGTGGTAATCAATCTTATTCAAAGCTAGAAGAAAGTAGAGGCTTGAAAATGCTTTGTGAAAACTACACGTCTATGTCAGAGGAGGATGATTCTTCTGAAATTAAAGGTGTCTGTAATATTTCGTTGGGTTCCCACCAACAAGATTTCGACAACATGCCCAGGAAGACGGACGTTTCCAGGAAGAAGTCAGTGTCGTCAGAAGATCTGAAGTCTGCTCAAAACAGATTGAAAGTTCCTGTCAGAGCTCACAGCATGTACGTATCTCCATGTAAAAAAATCAACTTCAAGCCACACCTGGAGATCACCAGACAGACACACAATATGCTGGCCAGGGCTGGTTACTTCAAGCCATCTGAAGACAAATCAAATAATAAGGATATCATTGTGCCCGTCAAGTCCCCCAAACGCTCACTCCACAGAGAGGAGATGATGAACTCACTGAGGTCAAGTTTTCATGAGAGACACGGTCGCGTCAATGCCTCGTTTAGGTCTTTGAGAAATTGCCCCAACACAACCGGTCTCGATGGCTCTGTGGTAGAAGAAAAAAGATATTTAAATACATTCTTATCTCAAACTTCTGATGTCCAGAATGCACACAGTGAAGACATTTTAGTCTCGGCCAATGACCAAATGGCTGTTGATGAATCTGAAACCACTGTGGATAAAACAGAACTCATGCAAAACATTTGTGAAGTATCTGCTAATATTGTTAGAGCTTTTGAGGATAGCCCAGTTTCACCCCAACAAGAGGTCATGGAGGTTGATGATGGGAGAGAGATGGAGAAAAGCATTGAAGTGGATCAGATGATGGAAACAACTTCACAAGCTCCAAGTGAGATTGCAACAGATGACATCCCAGCTCAGAAACCTTGTGTTGTTGACTGTAAACTGAAAGATGAGATCCCAGCTCAGAAAGCTTGTGTTGTCAACAGTAAACTGAAAGACATCAAAGAAGCCTTGACCCTGTCTGGGATGCTGGACAAGGCCATCGCCAATCAAGTCAAGATTAAGCGAGCTGAGATAATTCTACCCAAACACGACAGCATCTTAAACATCAAGCAGGCAGGTCTAGTGGCCAACAGCATCAAGCACTTCTCCCAGAATCAAAACCATGGTGTAAACAACAAAGCTACTGCACGAACAATTCTAAGACAAGGGGTTTCATTTTCACATGATCCTGCCAAGAATCAAGATGCTTCTCCTCATTTAAGAGATTTGGATAATTTATCCAGGGAAAGGATAGGAAATAAATGCTCTCACGTACCCTTAGAGATCAAGCCCTGTAGCATCGAACAAGATGAAGCGGATATGTCCGAGGGAGATTCGGCATCTGAAGGAAATGTTACCGTCCTTGAGATGACTTCTGAACAAACTAGTCTTTCAGCAACACCGGTCAAGAGACCTCATATAGAGCTCAGCGATTCCCTCATGGAGACCATCAATGACATCTGCACTCCAAGGGCTGATAAGTTCTTTTCTGTTGACTGTGATGAGGACCTAGTCAAGTCTCCCTTGAAAGAATCTACCAATAATATTCAGTCTGCCCTTGTTGCAAGTTTGAGAGCAGGAAGTCTGTCTGAAAATGTAAGTCCAATATTTTCACTTACCTCTTTAGTCCAAGGATATGAAATTGTTAAATTTTGAAGTCTTTCATAGCAAGCATATTTTAAAATCAAATAGGGTGTAACTTTATATAGAGAAAAGTAGCTTTTTGAAGTTGACATATGTAACAAAGGTAATGGAAAATGGAGAGTTTTAATGTCTGTTATGTAAATATGGGGAAATTTTAAAATTTTAACACTTAAAAAAAAAGATACGTTTGGACATAGTTACTAAATATTACTTGTTATGTTTGTTTTCTTCAAAGTGAGTTTAACATCTTGATGAATAAAATGATATTTCTCTAATGTAACATATATTTTTATTTCACTATATAGATCAAGTTGCGGACTGCATCAAAGACTCCTCATCGTCTGGTACTTCCAAATGAGATGAAACCATTACAGACACCAGTCTCTGCTAAATCCCACCGGCCACAGATCAAGAGACTTCGAACTTTTCATTCCCCCCGCAAGGTCAACCACAGGTCACCAAAGTTGAAATCGCCACATCACTTGAGATCCCCTGGCAAGTTTTCAGGCCCCAGTTAAAATTTTTGATTGCTCAACTGATTAATTACTTTTGTACATTCATGAAAAGGGAGGTGTCCCTATAAATTATCTGTACAGTCTGCTTGATTTGTTGTATAATTTTCCAAGTTACTGCGCATGACTTCTATAAGACTAAATATAAAGTCGTTCTTCTGCCAACATCAGACTGATTTCCCCAAGCTTCTGTGCAATTCGTATACATTAACATGCCATTTTTTTTCATTCAGCTTATTTATTTAACTGTAATGGGGGTCGTGTTTTAATGACATGGTCAGTTTGTTTCGTGGAACCAAGTTTCCTCAGCTGTACAGGCCAGGTTGTGTTCAATGACATGGTCAGTTTGTTTGCTGGAACCTTCGGGTCAAGAGCAAAGCAATGACCAGAGAAATGACTGGGCCAATAGCTTAAATTCCATTGATATCAATAGTGCTGCTTTCTTGCTTTTATGCATTGTAGAATAGTTTTGTACCTGATAAAATTTGAGGCTGTTTGTGGCTACATATAGATGTTCCGCTATAATGAGGTGCTGGGAGTAGATAGTTTTAAACTAGTTTTTACAATATTTTTGAATCAATTTGTTCTGTTTTTGGTAATTTAAAAAAAATTCCTAGCATTTAGTTGTTTTTCTCCATTAATTGCCTTCCCGTTTTGCAAGGTTAGAGAATACCGGCCCATGACATTGCTTATAAATTTTGGGCTTGAAGAGGAATAAATAAGTTTTTATTTAAATCGTAAAATGCACAGAAGACCAATGCAGGTGGTTTTACTGGACCGTATCACGGTCAGTCCCTTGCTATCTTTATCCATGAATCTGCCCCGCGCTTAATGAAATGGCATTAAAAAAATGTATACAATCTTATTTCAGACAAATGCCCATATCATATCACAAATATTTAAAACTAACTTTGGAGAAAAATTTTTGTCCTGTTTTTGGGATAAGCTCAATCTTATTTCAGGCTGGTGGAATTTTATGCTTAGATTTTTTTACCGTGACCATTTTTAACCAGGTTGTGAGCTTTATTTTCCTTTCAGTTTATTTTGATTGGAAATAAAATATCCTTTAGATTTGTAGAACTTGAATGATGAAACTTTGTTTATGTGCTGTTTGCAAATACTGTAAATCAGTGTATGTATTTTCAAACACTTTAAAACAGAACAATATTTAAATAGTTTATTTTTTTTTAAAAGAAACTTTGTTTATGTGCTGTTTGCAAATACTGTAAATCAGTGTATGTATTTTCAAACACTTTAAAACAGAACAATATTTAAATAGTTTATTTTTTTAAAAATAATTTTTGACAACAATTTTACCAGCACATTCCTTGTTTTGAGATAAGGGCAGTTTACAATATTTACATTTAGCATTAAGAGTATTTTGTGACATATGTCATCCCCTGGTTTGCATTAATGCCACAATCAAATGCAGTGTTTTCCTCAATTGTAGTATGTTGAGTTTCCAAACATGTTGTCCACATTAAACATGCTAAATGACAAGTTTCACATACATTTGGTGCTTGTAGTCCATAAGAAAATGTCAAGTTATCCAAGATATCCATAATCTATAGATGCTGGTGTCAGCCTCACCTATGATCCATTCGACACACATCTTTATATTACTATTATTACTCATGTTGATTCAGCCCTACCAGTAGTAACCATGTTTGAGTGTGTGTGTGTGTTTCTTACAAAAGACTAAAAGAAATTAATTATATTGATGGTTTACTCGTACGTTAGTTTTTATTAAATGTTCTCAGCAATAAAACTTTGTATCATTACATTTACCAGCTGCTGGTCATACAGCTGGGACATTACAATGCATTGTATGAATATATGGATGTGTTTGCAGCATGATTCAATGTAAGAAAAAACTATTTTATTGGTATCAGATGCATTTTTTAAGAAATTGATTAAATTTGGTAATCTACACAAGCCGTAGAACTCATAATGTAAACAATGATGTTGATGAATGTATTCCTACAGCACACAGGTTCATAGAGCCGCCTGTCAGCACACAGGTTCATAGAGCAGCCTGTCTGCACACAGGTTCATAGAGCAACTTTTCAGCACAATTCATAGAGCAGCCTGTCAGCACACAGGTTCATAGACCAGCCTGTCAGCACACAGATTCATAGAGCCGCCTGTCAGCACACAGGTTCATAGAGCAGCCTGTCAGCACACAGGTTCATAGAGCGGCCTGTCTATGTAGTTTTGAAGGAATTTGTCAGTTGTTGGTGAGTGGAGTTTGTCTCTGGTGTTTGACCACATGGTTGTTGCCTTGTCTGTTCCTTGTCTAGTGTACCATGGTCTGGATGTTCCTTGTCTAGTGTATCACGGTCTAGATGTTCCTTGTCTAGAGCAGCACAGTCTGGATGTTCCTTGTCAAGTGTAGCACAGTCTGATGGTTTTTTTCTCTGTTCCATCAAATATCCTCTCTAAAAAATCCTCAACTTAGAGGTAACAGTAGGAAAGTATGCCAGTAGAGTTGACTGATCCGGTTGAGTTGACTGATCCGGTAGAGTTGACTGATCCGGTAGAGTTGACTGATCCGGTTGAGTTGACTGATCCGGAGGTGGACATCCTTCTGTGCAATGTCTGTTCATTGTGTGATTGCTGTGCATGATTTCTGTAAGCCCACAGTCAACAATAAATAGGGAGTCTCATTTTTTTTTTTTTAAATGTGGCATTTTCTTACTGCTGAAAATAGAAAGCCATCCTAACAATTTGATCAGAGTTTGTTGTGTTTGAAATCAAATCAGCTGTGTCATCTTGTGTTTATGCATTTAGTTCATGAGATCAGTTGAGACAGTACAACTTAATTGAGGTGGTACACATTTTTAGAGGAAGTACACATTTTTTGAGACAGTAAAACTTGCTTGAGACAGTACACATTTTTTGAGACAGCACACATTTTTTGAGACAGTATAATTGCTCTCAATCAATTTAAAAATGCTTCACTGAAGATTTGATTATATTTAATTTATTTCCATATTGTTCATAGTACCTGATTGTTAAATGCAAAATATGTAAATATTGATTGAACTTGAATTATTATACAGAACTGTGTCTTATATTACAATCAGCATGTCTTATAATGAACCAAATTATTTTGTCTATGAAAACTTTGCCTGTGGTGTGAGTGCATAAACTTGATGTAAATATTTGTGTACATATTAAATAAACTTGAGTAATCAGTGCTTTCAATATGAAATGGGAGTTTTAACTAAAAATGTAAAAAAAAATAATTATATACAAGCTCTTTCCCATGTTTTGAAAATCCTATACTTTAATAAACTGCTTGGCACTAACGATTTCATAAGTTTATTGTGTTATATCTGCTGTCATGTGTCATTGTAAGATTTGATAGGTAGATATAACTCATGTCAACCCATCTTGATTCAGGAGTCCTGTCATGAGGTATTATACTAATTATAGTATTGAAGATATATTTGTTAGATATTCTTGAGTCAGGATCTGGAGAAAATGTCATAATCCATCCATGACATTACTACTACAAGAGTTATAATTTAATATAGACACACTACTATTTGAGAACCTTTGAATACAACTTGACTTGGTGGTTGACAATTTGTGAAGTTCATTAAATCCATAGAGATGAAATCATGTGTCAGCTTAAATATTATTATACCACAGCCAAGTCAAGTCTTGCAGTGTATTTCATCTTCAAATTTAAGTGGATTTTGATAGACATATTTTGAAATATATCCAATATTACATTTTTGTTTTAATCAAGACTTTACTAAACTTTAAATAAAATAGGTACATCTATTTATTACCCAGTATTGGTACAGTAAAACCAGCCTAGGTTGAGATAGAAGGTTCTATCCAAATAAAACAATTTAAAAAAAAAGTAATTCTAATGAATTATTTGACCATTAAAAATAGTGTTGCTAAATTTTCTTAAAATCAACGCTGCATTTCAAGAAGGTTAAAAATAAAATGTGGGATTTGACCCTGGAAAATTATGTCTGCTTTCCCCCCTTTAATGTGTGTGAATCTAAGGATTCTGCTGCTGATGTATCAATCAATGAAATTCTCCATGTAAGAAAAGAAAATTTGGTGAGTGTAATGGTGAGTTCAATAGCACGCAAAATAAAATTCCCGATAGATGCACTAAATGAGATTCTTAGAAATACCGCAAGTGCGTTTGGTGCGTAATAATTTAAACATTATTAGAAATTCAATAAATAGTCTCAATTTGAATATGATGTAATAAATCTTCAGTGTAAAGTGGGGTGGGACATCAGAATATTAATATGTTAAGTAGTAGCATTTTATATGAAGTAACTTTTAGTAGATGGGAAGTTCTCGCATCGCCGCCGCCATTGTCTGGCGGGGTATAATGGCCATAACTAATATGAAGTTGTACATACTTTTTTTTTAATACAATTGGGACATTTGTTCAACAGACGACTATATCTATTCAATGGGAATATAGACTACTTACACTTGTATAGTTACCAAGCCGTAAATAACAATACATTCTTAACACAGTAGGATATAAATATTTTGTTTTATATTTTGAAAGCTTAACGCTGGGGGGGGGGGGGGGAGGGGGGGGGGGAAATTAAATGCAACATTAAGAAATTAAATTAATGGACAGACAACCGCGATGGAAATACCGTTCTAGATTTAAATGGATTAACTCCCTGACACTACAATGGCGCACCACAATGACGCCCCTGCCCAGATTGCCCTCGCACCGTTTGAAAATGTCTTCCTTTTATTTCCCGGGTAGTTACAAATCTGTGACCTGTCCACTTTATTTCTCAGAATCGTTTAAAAAACAAAAATAGTTTTTATAACTCAACAATTCAACTTTATTTTGTTAAATGTATGAGTTACATACTTGCCGCATTACATGTTTACAAAATTCTGAGATGTTTGCCAACGATTCTTGACGTTACAACAAAGCCAGTCACTCAATCCACTTGCACATCGATCGAAGCAAACCTTAGATCGAAGCACACTTAAGATCGAAGCAAACCTAAGATCGAAGCAAACCTAAGATCGAAACAAACCTAAGATCGAAACAAACCTAAGACAGTTTTAAGCTAGCGTTTGCCAACAGGATTGATTCCATTTTAACGGGACTTACAGTATAATACCCTTCTGCGCCACAACGGACAACGGATGCCACCATGGATACAATATCCAGCTCCCAGTACCGTTACTTATGTGTCCCGGAACCTATGCCACCACGGATACAATATCCAGCTCCGAGTACCGTTACTGATGTGTCCCGGAACATATGCCACCATGGATACAATATCCAGCTCCGTGATGTTTTTATTGTGATGTTTATCATCTGACAGAAGATATCACTTAGCGATGTCTAATTTAAATAGTGAAATGAGTTTTTAGATTTAGTTGTTAATTATTTGTTAATTATTTGTTAATTAGTTGTTAATTATTTGTTAATTAGTTGTTAATTTTTAAAACAATTTTTGTTTTAATTTTGAAGGGTGGCGTACTTTTTTTTCGGGGGGGGGGGGGTTTTTTGAGATTTGTGATAGGGTTAGACTAAAGATAAAAAAAAAGGGAGGGGGCGGGTAAAATTGTCAAAAATAGCGTGACATACTTTATTGACGGCCCGTTAAAGTTGTGATTTATTGAGCGATGACAACACTATATCGTTTACATAGAGTGGTAAAAATTATTACATTGTAACAAAACGATTTTTATATGTAAAACTGTTACTGGCGTGGTACGTGTAGCATTAGTAGTAGTATTAATAAAAACGTTACTCCGCCTGAATTCGTCTGCTGGAGGCGGTCCACGCGCTGGCCGTCGCGAGGACGTTACATTTGTGTAAACTCTCAGTTCTAGAGAGCTCTTCTTGGGGGGACCAGTGTCGCTTTCGGTTCCACTCCGAAGAAGTGCATAACTTTTTGTCGTGTGTGTAAGTTTTTAACAACTTTCAAGCGATCGGCTGTACATATTATAATTCGTGTTTTATTACTTAATGTGCTATGTTTTGTGGTATGTGAAGTGAAATTCTTGGATTAGGTTTGCCGTTGTATTGTTCGTGTTGTACCATGGATCGCTGGTGTAAATTTCACAACGATAATGATAATGGATAACTTATTTCAGTGTGGATTGGATTAACTTGTAAATAGTTGACGATGGCTTCGAATATAAGAGTGGCCGTGAGGGTTCGCCCACTCAATAAAAAGTAAGTAAATTGTTATTGAAAGTTAAACAATAGACGCAGAGTAGCACCGTGCCGAGTCACATATCACTCCCGAGTCTTAGGTCGAGCACTTCCGATTTTCAAACGTGAGCACCGAATGATTGGCGCTCACAAACACACACACAGGCTGGCAGAACGAAAGTTTCTCACTCTCGCCGTGTGACCGGGTCTGTGCTAAAAATAGAAATCGTAAAATATACCGGCTATGAACATCCCCATAAAAACTGCAACAGGTTTCTTTGTCTCCACTAGATTGTATTGTGAACTTTGATGTGGACCAATAGAAAAAGCTAATATTTCAAGATTAGTATGAAGACAAACAATTCACTCAGCCCTATACAATATAATATAATATAATATAATATAATATAATATAATATAATATAATATAATATAATATAATATAATATAATATAATATAATATAATATAATATAATATAATTATATTAAAACAACATCGCACACCAAATTGAATAATAACATAATTATGATGATATGCGTAGGAGTAACAGAGTATGGTACTTGAAGGAATGATGTGTGAGTGTTTTCCTCATAGTCATAGTACTCATAGTCTATTAACTTTGGCGGACCGGTCGAAAAGTTTTGAAATTGCAACAGTGTAAGTGTAACAGGGACCAGTTCCAGATCAATAATATTTTTTTATTCGACCACAAAAATTCATATTTTGCGGACCAGCCACCTAAGGCTCGCCCGGTCCACGCCGGTCCACGGACCACCTTTTGGGGAACGCTGTTTCAGTATACCAATAATGGTAATAATTATTATTAATCAATAGCAATAGCCGCCGAGCTACGCCTGTATTAAAAAAAAAATTCCCCTGACGTTTTTTAAAGTGTTTAATGTGCGATGTCAAATAGTTGACAGAGATGACATGTAAGAAAATAAATAAAATTACATGGTTAAAAAATACCCTATTTCATCACGGGTGTTTGATTTTATCCCTTGAATTGTTGCAAAAAAGAAGAAAAACATCGTTGGAGATCACTCACTGAAATATGGACATTCGTAGTTAAACCGTACTGTTACGTTTTCTTATTTTTTGCCTAATAATTTTTATTCTTTGCGTGAATAGGCCTAGTCCTTTAAAAAAAAAAAAATAAATAAAAAGGATTTTTTTAATGTATTGGAATGGCACAGATGTGTGCATTTTATAACAGTATTTAGGTGGATGGAAGAAAAAGATACGAGTGATTGAAAGACAAAAAGAACAACCCTATGTTACTTTTAACATATAGTAGAGCTTATAACTTATAGTCTTTTTAGTTTTTGTTGTTGAAGTTGAAAATTTCGGTGTTTTACGTCTTGAAACTAATCACATTCATCGTTGATTGCATAATATCATCGGGTCAATAAATGCTGTTCATGCAGTTTACTAGTTTGTATGGCATTATGTTCAGGGGCTCTCGCTTTGAGGGCGTTCCTGTCTGGCTTTGAGGGCGTTCCTGTCCTTTTCCCATATAATAAATGTTGCACATTATTTGCCTAAGATATAAATACACACTTATTTCGGGATGGAGCGGTTGGGGGATTCTTTGGGTGAGTTCTCACACTTCCTCAGGACTTGACCACCGACTGTGTTCATATTAATTCTTTCGAAACATAAAACGACATATTATCAAGGTTTAGAGGCAAACCAAAAGTAATGAATACTTCTTAGAAAAAAAAAAAAAAAAGCAAAAAACCAAAAAAAAAAATATTCGAACAAAAAAGTGTCATATAGTCAGACATAATATGCTGCGTTGCCATCTTGCAGCTACACCTCGTGTGACATTTATAAAACTATCATCATCATCAATTTCCACCTTGCTGAATTATACATTCCCTTCATTTGATCTAAATCTTTTCCCAGTTTCTGTTTTCATCGATTATGTTTAAAAAAAAAACCCAAACTTTCTACTAATTTCGTTGTCACCAGGCAGCTGAAGTAGGCAGCTGAAGTAGGCAGCTGAAGTAGGCAGCTGAAGTAGGCATTTTTTGGCCGAGGTCCAGTGCGGTCACATTTTTTGTCAGCTCCAGCTCCGCTCCGAGTTCCGTCAAAATTTTTAAAAAGGGAGCAGGCGTGGTTGAGGGTAGAGGCTAGGCGTTTAAAGAAATGTGATTGTTATTTTTATGATTGTTATTGTCACCAACTCTTAGTAACTAGGCAACAGAAATGCATGTAGGCCTACCAGCAACATAACAGGTAGCAGAGCCGGGCAACATGCTTTAAGACGAGTGGGTAACATACCATGTAGATGAGCGGGGCAACGTAGCTGGTAGAAGAGTGGGGCAGTTTAGCTGGTAGAAAAGTGGGACAACATAAATGATAGATGAGTGGGACAACATAAATTATAGATGAGTGGGACAACATTGCTGGTAGAAGAGTGGGACAATATTGCTGGTAGAAGAGTGAGGCAACATAAACGATAGAAGAGTGGGTCAACATTGCTGCTAGAAGAGCTGGACAACATTGCTGGTAGAAGAGTGGGACAATATTGCTGGTAGAAGAGTGAGGCAACATAAATTATAGATGAGTGGGCCAACATTGCTGCTAGAAGAGGGGGGAAAACATTGCTGGTAGAAGAGTGGGGGACATAGCAGTCGAATAGTGGGGTAACATAGCTGGTAGAAAAGTGGGACAACATAAATGATAGATGAGTGGGACAACATTGCTGCTAGAAGAGTGGGACAATATTGCTGGTAGAAGAGTGAGGCAGCATAAACGATAGATGAGTAGGTCAACATAAATGATAGATGAGTGGGGCAACATAGAAGCCGGTAGAAGAACAAGGCATCTATTTTAAAATAAATTATTTAAAAAAAAAATTGAAAAGTACACATTACAATTTTGAATTTTTTGTTTTACAAATTAATTTATTAAAAATTTTTCGAACATGGAGCAGTAAGAAATTTTACCAGCTCCGGCTCGAGTCAAAAAGACCCGGCCTCAGAGCTCCGAGCTTCAGCTCCAGAGCTCCCCTTCAAAACCCTAATTGTTTCTGTTCTCAACAATTTATAAAAAGAAACTATTGCTCATGACAGCTATTAAAACGAGACTAGTCTTATCTTCCCTCTAGTGTGCCACGATGATTTAATTTGTTTTTGTTTCTTCCAGAGAGAGAGAAGCCGGTGCCAGAAATATAATTTCATCCACGGGGAACACCGTCAGCCTGACCAATGTCAATGTAAGTGTTTACCGTGTCAGCTGTTCGTTGTTACATCTCTACACGCGTGTAGCGTGTGTGTAGTGTGTTGTCAGCAATGTCAAAACAATTATGGGGGGGGGGGGGATGGGGCCCTTGGGAGAGGGGGGGGGGGGGGGAGGAAAATTATGGTAAGAAAAAAATAGGACGAGCGTGATGTGTGTGTGTGGAGGTATGTGTGTGTCTACTGTCTGTGTTGCAGTTACCACTGAATAATTTATTAATAGTTGGAGTTGGAGGTGATGTGTGTCGGGCACGAGCGTGGCTAATGACAGGCATGCGTAGCCGAGGATTGAAGTGGTGTGAGCGCCTGTCTGACATCGACATGTGAGGCATGATGTGATGGTATGTAGGGCAGCCAGAAGAAACACTACGGTTCGTGGCTATCAAATAAGTATAGAACAACATAGAAACCGCGAGATCCAATAGCAGCCCCAATGGTTGGGCTACTAACGTGTTTGAACTGAAGCGAGCGTGGCGCAGGCAGCGCCGTTAGTAGTGCAGTATTGTGAACTGAAGTCACAGTTGCACGACCTGAGACAACACAGGTCGGCCACTGTAATGTCTTTTGAACAGGAATAATGTGTTCACGCTAATAAGTACACATAATCTACCCGTACATCTTTCTGCCCCATGCCGCGCTCCCCCCTCCCATAAAAAAGAAGACAATAAAACTGTTTATATATTTTTTTTGGAAACGTAATATGGTTCTTTTAAATAAGAAATGCCCCCCCCCCCCAAACCCCCCTCCCCCCCGGGGTGGTACACAGACGAAAAAATAAGCTTAAGTATTTAGCGATTAAAAAACTCAACATAAACAAATACGTCATTGAAAACTATTGCTAAGTCAGGGTTTCTGAACTTTTTGTGTCCCATGAGCTCCATTGCCACTCGTGTGAAGGCTGAGGATCTTTCTGTCATTCATGTGCATGCTAAGGATCTTTTTGCCAGTCTTGAGAAGATTAAAGATCTTTTTGCCAGTCATGTGAAGGCTGAGCATCTTTTTGCCAGTCATGCGAAGGCTGAGGATCTTTTTGCCATTCATTTGAATGCTAATGATCTTTTTGTCAGTCATGTGCATGCTAAGGATCTTTTTGCCAGTCATGAGAAGACTACGGATCTTTTTTCCAGTCTTGAGAAGACTAAGGATCTTTTTGCGAGTCATGTGAAGGCTAAATTTAGCCAGTCATGTGAAGGCTGAGGATCTTTTTGCTTGTCGTGTGAAGGCCGATGATCTTTTTGCTGGACATGTGAAGGCTGAGGATCTTTTTGCTGGACGTTTGAAGGCTGATGATCTTTTTGCTAGACATGTGAAGGCTGAGGATCTTTTTGCTAGACATGTGAAGGCCAACGATCCCAAATATAACACATGGCGTGGGGCATTGAAAATATAACACATCGAATGGGGGCATTGAAAATCTAACACATCGAATGGGGGGGGGGGCATTGAAAATCTAACACATCGAATAGGGGCCATGAACATATGACACATGGAACAGCGTGGTGTCATAAAAATCCTTTTATGTAAAAACAACTTGATTGTTGCTGACACAGGCATGTCACAGTTCAAATGGATTGTTTAATATCTTTTTAATTTGGTTGTAACGGGCGCTGGTATTTAGTTTCATAACAAATCAATACCGTGTCTCAGATGAGCCAAATAATCGGTATTGAACTGTTATCGCTACGACTGAAATTAAAATTACTACGCCTAGGATGTAAACTGTTAGAAGCTTAGGCAGACTTGTAATCGTAAAGCGACGCAGGTAGAGAGAGAGAGAGAGAGAGAGAGAGGGGGAGACAGAGAGAGAGAGAGAGAGATGGGGAGAGAGAAAGAGAGATATAGAGGGGAGAGAGAGAGGGTGGAAAGAGAGGGAGAGAGAGCGGGGAGATAGAGAGAGGGGAGAGAGAGATAGAGGGAGAGATATAGAGAAGGGAGGGAGAGAGAGATAGAGAAGGGAGGGAGAGAGATAGAGAGGTGAGAGAGAGAGGGAGAGAGAGAGGGGAGAGAGATAGAGAGGCGAGAAAGAGAGAGGGAGAGAGAGAGGGGAGAGAGAGAGGGGAGAGAGAAGGAGGGAAAGAGAGAAAGAGGGAGAGAGAGAAGGAGAGAGAGAGAGAGAAGGAGAGAGAGATTTTTAGTTTTATTGTTACCGTCTGTGAGAAATGGGGCCACGCTTGATCGGCAATTCTTCTGGAATTTTACGATGTACTCGGGAAAATATGATGATTAAATACATATTAATCATAATATCATCTTCACACCCTCTTACGCTAGAGTGGTGGATATGAAGTGTAGGTCGCAGGAGTAAATGATGGGTTCACACTGGGGGTACAGGGGTTGCTATTTTGGTGCCCCCTCCCCCAAACATACTAAATAACAGAATGTAGTTAACATTCACAATGGCGTGTAATGCTAAAAAAGGGAATAATTAACTGTGCTTTGCTCTATATCAGGGGTCGGGAACCTATGGCTCGCGAGCCAGATGTGGCTCTGTTGATGGCTGCATCTGGCTCGCAGACAAATGTTCAATTATAAAAAAAAGTCGCATTAGTGGTAAGAAATACTCATTATTGATTAGCAACAGCATAACAATGTTATTAAAAAGAATTCAGAGACATAATTATTGCATTTTTAGTGTTGAAATTACACAAAATGCTCACATTTACTTGAATTTTTTAGTTTTAAACATAATGTACGGCTCTCACAGAATTACTTTTCAAAATATGTGTTGTCCATGGCTCTCTCAGACAAAAAGGTTCCCGATCCCTTCTCTATATTAACTGTCTGTACTGGTCATATCTCTGTCTTCGCGGAGTTGGACAGCTTGTCAACAATGTCCCGTTAGGAGTAACGCGTTTAATTTATGTACTACAGGTACTGGGTACTTTGTGCTTAGCACTTTGTGCTTTTCATTCGCTTTGAGGCATTTTGCGCGGCACACATAGCATTATTTCCCGGCACACATGACATCATCTGGCGGCACACATGACATCATCTGGCGGCACACATGACATCATCTAGCGGCACACGGATTGTTGAGCTCTGCCTTACTGCTTAAACAAGAATTGAAGAATCTCTAAACCAAACGTTTACGTCTGTCTGACCAGTGGACAAGTTTCTAAATAGCACCAGGGACCCGTAGACAAGTTTCCAAATAGCAGCAGGAACCGATGGACACGTTTCTAATTAGCACCAGGAACCGGTGGACACGTTACTAAATAGCACCAGGGACCGGTAGACAAGTTTCTAAATAGCACCAGGGACCAGTGGACACATTTCTAAATAGCACCAGGGACCGGTAGACAAGTTTCCAAATAGCACCAGGGACCAGTGGACAAGTTTCTAAATAGCACCAGGGACCGGTAGACAAGTTTCCAAATATCAGCAGAGACCTGTGGACACGTTTCCAAATAGCACCAGGGACCGGTGGACACGTTTCCAAATAGCACCAGGGACTTGTGGACACGTTTCTAAATAGCACCAGGGACCGGTGGACACGGTTCTACATAGCACCAGAACCAGGGACCGGTAGACAAGTTTCCAAATAGCACCAGGGACCAGTGGACAAGTTTCTAAATAGCACCAGGGACCGGTAGACAAGTTTCCAAATAGCAGCAGAGACCTGTGGACACGTTTCCAAATAGCACCAGGGACCGGTGGACACGTTTCCAAATAGCACCAGGTACTTGTGGACACGTTTCTAAATAGCACCAGGGACCGGTGGACACGTTTCTAAATAGCACCAGGGACCGGTGGACACGTTTCTAAAAAGCACCTGGGACCGGTAGACAAGTTTCTAAATAGCACCAAGAACCGGTGGACACGTTTCCAAATAGCACCAGGGACCGATGGACACGTTTCTAAATAGCACCAGGGACCGGTGGACACGTTTCTAAATAACACTAGGGACCGGTGGACACGTTTCAACAATGCACCAGGGACCTGTACCGGATATACTTATCAAAATGTATTTTTTTATTTGACCATAAATGTTCATGTCGTGTGGACCAGCAACGTAAGGCTCGCGGACCGCTGCGTGTCCTCAGACCACCGTTTGGGGAACGCAGCGCTAAATAGATATGCATTCAGTCGGACCCCATTTTTAAAAAGTCAAATGTAAACAGTTGGCCGCCCACTGTTTGCCGGAGGCCAAACTTGTTTTGTCCACGCCATACTTTGGGTTGTCCAAGCCATACTTGGGTTGTCCAAGCCATACTTTGGGTTGTACACGTCATACTTGCGTTGTCCAAGCCATACTTTGGGTTGTCCAAGCCATACTTTGGGTTGTCAAAGCCATACTTTGGGTTGCCCAAGCCATACTTTGGGTTGTCCATGCTATACTTTGAGTTGTCCAAGCCATACTTTGGGTTGTCCAAGCCATACTTTGGGTTGTCAAAGCCATACTTTGGGTTGTTCACGCCATACTTTGGGTTGTCCAAGTCATACTTTGGGTTGTCCACGCCATACTTTGGGTTGTTCAACCCATACTTTGGGTTGTCCAAGCCATACTTTGGGTTTTCCAAGCCATACTTTGGGTTGTCCAAGCCATACTTTGGGTTGTCCAAGCCATACTTTGGGTGGTCCAAGCCATACTTTGGGTTGTCCAAGCCATACTTTGGGTTGTCCAAGCCATACTTTGGGTTGTCCAAGCCATACTTTGGGTTGTCCAAGCCATACTTTGGGTTGTCCATGCCATTCTTGGGTTGTCCACGCCATACTTTAGGTTGTCCACGTCATACTTGGGTTGTCCGCGCCATTCTTGGCAAAATCCAACAAAATTGGCAAATAGATTCGATACCCTTCAATCATTACACAGGCTTCAAGCGAGAATTTTGTTACTAGCCCTGGCATTCACATCACATGTGAAAAAAATCGACCTTCGTTGCAAGCGATACGATCTTGATGTAATATAGTTTGATACCTGTCGGAAGTTTATGATTTTTTTTAAGGCAGGTGTATTGTCAAGGGTATGCAGATAGGAAATGACTCGGCAGAGTCGATTCAAAAAGCTCGTTAAGAGCTTAAACTGATCTCAAGCAGATACACTAGACATGGTAATCGCTGTTTTTAAAGTCTGCTAAAACTGGTAGGTATAAGGTAGTCGGGAAATAATCAACTACTGCTTATTGATTGTCCTCTGCTACGAGTAAAATAGCTGGAATGATAGGCCCACGTCTAGTTAACGACTTTGATAGGTCCCAATACATTAATGGACCTTGATAGGTCCCAGTTTAGTAAGCGCATATTGTTGAGGAGATGGAAAACCTCATGCCAAAACAATTAAAGGACCTTGACAGATTCCGGTCCATTAAAGGACCATGACAGATTCCGGTCCATTTAAGGACCTTGACAGATTACGGTCCATTAAAAGACCTTGACAGATTCCGGTCCATTAAAGGACCTTGACAGATTCCGGTCCATTAAAGGAACTTGACAGATTCCGGGCCATTAAAGAAACTTGACAGATTCCGGTACATTAATGGAACTTGACAGATTCCGGTCCATTAAAGGAACTTGACAGATTCCGGTCCATTAAAGGAACTTGACAGATTCCGGTACATTAAAGGAACTTGATATGTCTCAGTTCATTAATACACATTGAAAGTTCCCAGTCCATAAATGAACCTTGATAGATCCCAATACATTTAGGGACAATGATAGGTCGGAATCCATTAAAGGACCTTGATAGGTCCCAGTCCGGTAAAGGACTTATTATTTAGGAGATGAACGGCTGATTAGGGCGAAAAAAAAAAAAAAAAAAAAAAAAAAAAAAAAAAAAAAAAAAAAAAAAAAAAAAAAAAAAACAAAAAAAAAAAACAACAACAACAAAAAAAAAACAACAAGGTTAACAACAACCCATTTCCGATGAGGCGGTGACCTTGGCGCAGCTCACCACGAACTATGGCTGACTTCATGGCAGTTAGGAGACGAGAACGCTTCAAAACTTCCATCATTACAGGAGATGACAATGTTGTGAGCGTTATTCGTAACCGTATTTTATCCTCTAAAAATCAACGGATATGCGAGACATCATATTTTGAGTTTTATCGAAGCCCCATTTACACAAAATCCTTTCAATCTCTTTGTGTAGTATATGGGGAATACTGCTTTCCCATGATTCAGTTTGATTCTTCAACAAGCAATCTCCCACTTGCAGATATAGAATGTCATTCCATGTTACCCAGAATGCACCGCCAAACTTTCTCTACCTAAAATAAAAAGTATAAAAACAAATCTCCTTTAAAAGTAAAACCGTGCATAAATCCACGGATCAATCTCCCCCCCCCCGGTCCCCGCCAATCAAAAAGTCCAGACTAAAAGCCCAAGGGAAACTGATATGATCAAAAGGCCAAATAAATAAATAACCTTTTATGCATTAATTTCCTCTCGCTATTTACCACTTGGGGTTTATTCCATCCCGTCTTGTGTATTTTTTTTTTTTTAATGTCGCGTTCTCAGCAGTTCCTTAATTTCATTTTCATGAAACGCCACAAAACTCTCAACACCAAAGCATCAAGTCAACCGTGAATATTGAACATTCTTCTGAAATGTTGTTTGTTCTCTCTCCCCCCCCCCCTTTTTCCACCTCTTATTAATTTTCAGGTTTAGCCCCCGGTACCGCCTCGGGCCGTGTAGGTCGCTCTCACGTGAAGCGGCCCAAGAAGCAAAGCCGTGTTCCCTTGATTTAGTCCCCACATATCCCGGCTCAAAGGCGGTTATGTGTGATCATCAACTATCGACCTCGTTCTGAAGAAATCGGTCCCTGGGAGGTTTCAATACAATATTATATTTATATAACTTCAGCCATGATATCAATTATTGTACTTTCAATTAATAAGCCGTTGTTTTTAAGTTTCTGGACAGTTCAAGGTGTTATTTTAAAGGTATCGCATGTTAGCCAGTTCATGTGACGGATTCATTTGTTTTTGTCAAACAAAAATTCTTGGAAACAACCAAATGATGCAGTGTTTATTTCCCACATCGAAGAGCTGAAATGGAACATCGTTGGATAAGATGGTTAGGTATTGACTAATATACATCTGTCTCGTCCACTTTAAGTCCTAGAAACGTTCTAAGCCATTGAGGGGTTCTATAGAATGTCTTAAAGCCTTTGAGAGGTTCTAGAATGCCCTAAAGCCACTGAGAGGGTCTAGGATGCCCTAAAGCCATTGAGCTGTTCTAGAATGCCCTAAAGCCACTGAGAGGTTCTAAAATGCCCTAAAGCCACTGAGAGGGTCTAGACTGCCCTAAGCCATTCAGCTGTTCTAGAATGCCCTAAAGACATTGAGAGGTTCTAGAGTGACCTAAAGCCATTGAGAGGTTCTAGAATGCCCTAAAGCCATTGAGTGGTTCTAGAATGCCCTAAAGCAACTGAGAGGGTCTAGAATGCCCTAAAGCCATTGAGCTGTTCTAGAATGCCATAAAGCCACTGAGAGGTTCTAGAATGCCCTAAAGCCATTGAGAGGTTCTAGAATGCCCTAAAGCCACTCAGAGGTCCTAGAATGCCCTAAAGCCATTGAGAGGTTTTAGAATGTCTTAATCTCTTGAGAGGTTCTAGAATGTCCGAAAGTCCCTGAGGCGTACAGACTGAACGACTGAACGATTCAGGAAAGTTTATGTATGATCTCTATCCATTCATTGGTTAATCTGGGAATGTAATTTTAGGAAGTTGAATTTCGAACCAGTCGCTGAAATCATCATATCTCTGTCTCTGTCACTTTCTCTCTCTCTCGCTTTCTCTCTCTCTCTCTCTCTCTCTCTGGGTATACAGTCTCACAACCAAATTGAGCATATCATTTTTTTGTACGTGAAACTACTAGTAGGCATCAAATTTTCTATAAAAAATAATTAACTATCAAAATTTACATTTCATTGACTCGATGAATTGTTGATAATTTCACGTGGTCCAATTCTTTTTATATCCCCCCGTAAACAATTCTGCGCGATGCTGGGCGAGATTGCCTCGAGGGCTTGAACAAACCTAATTAATTGGCTTCCAATCAGCTTGTAGGAAAGGTATGCGAGAGCAGAGTGATTGATAAAGGGATACGTAACATGCGCGAGTGCTAGGCGTGGGGGTGGGTGTGAGAGGTAGAGTGGGGAGCTGGACAACCGTGACACGAGTTGGCGTGTTGTCGATATCTTTGTGAAAATTGGAGTAAGTCGTATGGAGGACCCATGGAATGAACCGCGCGGGCTGAATGTGGGATCATTACTTGATTGCTGCCAATACGATTGCAGGGGCGTAGTGTCGTGAGGGTGCACTAATGGATAAGTGCATGGTGAAATATGCATGGCAGTGCGTGAGCCGGATATGGACGTTTTAAATGTAATTAATTTATCCGTCACGCTGTTGCATGCCAAAGTTTGTGCAATGGAGCGTGACGGAAAAGACTGAACAAGAGGTTTAATTAGTATGGGGATAGGTGTAGCTTTCTCTTTCCACAGGTGTAGCTCTCTCTTTCCACAGTTGTAGCTTTCTCTTTCCACGCCATGTGTCAGTCACATCAGAGAAAACTTGTGAGAGCATTAACATACATATCAGAATATCATAGTGAGGTTGGTGTGGATCCCCTGTAGGAGAATGGTGGGTTTTCAACGTAGAAAGTGGAATATGGCCACCCAACGGGAAATAATTTAATAACCCCCCCCCCCCCCCACCCCACGGGGAATAAATTTATGGCCCCCCCCCCCCCCGGAGTAAAGCCGTGCGTCTGCCACTGAGTGTGAGTGTAGTGTGCCCCCTAGTGAGTGGTCTAAGACACATATTTGTGCGCCCCAGTTATTGAGATGTCTCGGCCCACCAAAAGGGAAAGTTTCAGAGTAAACATCGGAGTCAACTTAAGCTAGGATTAGTTTTCTTTTTTGTTGGTGTGGGACGAGAGGCGTAGGTCATATCCATGATCTTAGTTTCTCCCACACACGAGACACGTAGGTCATATCCATGATCTTAGTTTCTCCCACACTCACTAGTGGATAAGGGGACTGATTTCCACACATCTGTCTTTCGGCTCTTTTACGGCATTTGCCAGTTTCCTATTTTTTTTCCCCAAGGTGCTTTAGAAATGTCTCCATTTGCCAACAACCTTGCTCTGCTAATAACCAGTTTATATCTGTTTTAGATGCGCGTTTGAGGCTGACAAAATGAAGTCGCAAAAACTTTTAGTCATGATTTCTGTATGTCGAGTTACACATTTTGACTTTTATAACATGCTTTTAATTTGAAGCCCCCCACCACCCCATCCCCATCCTCGTTTTCCGTGTCCGATTATTCCGCCCTCGCCAAGGCATTAGGTCAGAGGTCCCCAAACTTTTTTTTCTCGTAGACCACTTGCCATGTTTTTTCGGTTTTGGGTAGACCCCCTGCTTATCTGATATTGATTTGTTTTCGCTGACATGGACCCCCTGTAAGTTGTCGTCGACCCCTGGGGGCCGGTATAGACCACTTTGTGAACCTCTGCATTAGGTAGCTGAAAAAAAAAATCACCCTACAGAGACACCTTTCGCCTGGGGAAAAAAGTGGAAAACACCACGTTTCCCTATCAAAGAAAACATGGAACATATATATGGATCAAACATCAGATGAAAGGTTTGGAAAGACTCTGGGAAAACAAATGACTTTGATTTGTAGATCCATTAAAGACCGTGACATTTTGACATCAAGCACCGCCTTCCTGTCACTCACTGGACCAATCGATGGATCGACATTCCTTGTACACGCTGCATTAAACCATACGTGCGTGAAAATGAAATATATACCAGGGAAGAAAATTTACCATTCCGGATGTTCCAGATCCCTGGTAGATGGTTCAAGGACCGCTCTAACAACTCTCTATTTAAATGGTGAGGCAACTTGTCATCTCAATACACCCTCGCCATCAACTTGTCATCTCAATACATCCTCGCCATCAACTTGTCATCTCAATAAATCCTCGCCATCAACTTGTCATCTCAATACATCCTCGCCATCAACTTGTCATCTCAATACATCCTCGCCATCAACTTGTCATCTCAATACACCCTCGCCATTTTGTGTGTTTGTGTGGGGGGGGGGCGGCAGCCACAAATCAGTAAAACCATAATTTGTTTTTTTAAATTAAGTTTA
>CAXITT010000225.1:201825-213256 GCA_964033795.1 Lymnaea stagnalis
CCTCGCCATCAACTTGTCATCTCAATACATCCTCGCCATCAACTTGTCATCTCAATACATCCTCGCCATCAACTTGTCATCTCAATACATCCTCGCCATCAACTTGTCATCTCAATACACCCTCGCCATTTTGTGTGTGTGTGGGGGGGGGGGGCAGCAGCCGAAAATCAGTAACAACATAAGTTGTTTTTTTAAATTAAGTTAACAAAGTGTTAAAAATACATCCACCAACGAAAAAAAAATATATATAAAAAAGTCATAATTTTTTTTCCTTTCCGAAGATATTCCCAAATTTTTTTTACGTCTTTACGAACTTTAAAAAAGAGTTGACTTGGGCACCCGATAAGCTAATACTTGGTATTGGGTCGTGACCCCACAGATGGGTCAAAATTCACCAAGTCACACGTCAGAATAACAACAGCTGTCGAAAAATCGTGTTCTTTACTTTTCGTAGGCCAAACGTTCCTTCTTAATTTATTGTTTGACAAAATTCTTGCAATCTTGTTAAGTCCATTTTTCTTCCAAATGAAGCTGTCTTTTTTGTTTGGAAGGATTTTTATAATCAGCTTTTGTTTGGGTTTTGTAAGAAGCTTCCAAAATATTGAATGTATATACAGTGGTACTTCGAGATACGAATTTAATTCGTTCCCTAACCTTGCTCGCAAGTCAATTTGCTCGTATCTCAAAGCAATTTTCCCCATTGAAATTAATAGAAATGCCATTAATCTGTTCCAGTCCCCAAAATGCCACCTCAGTTGTTTTTGTTACGTGTTTTTGAATACGAAAAATGTAATTATAGATGACAAATATTGCATAAAAATGTAATAAAAGAGAATGCAAAGAAATAAACTGGTTTTATACAGAGTATTTACCTTGGAAATCAGCCGACTTGAGCTTACAGAAGATGCTGGCGAGGGTGTAAGGTGGAGGAGATAGGAGGAGGAGCTTCACTTCGTTCACTTACTGGTTACACTGTTAATGCTAAACTCTTTCGGTCACTTTAATTCACCTACTTGTTACACTCGTTAACTTTATCCATAAACTTAATCGGACTTAACTAAACTTCACTGAACTTAGTTGAACTTAAATGCCACTGTACAATTTTTTTGTTACTTTCACTTAATTTTCGTCATTGCAGCCGGCCGACCCGCTGATCTGGTTCCTTGTATTTCAAATACTTCTCGTATCTTAAAGCAAACATCGCTCGCTCGACGGCTCGTATCTAAAAAATCTCGTATGTCAGGGCACTCGTATGTCGAGGTACCACTGTATATATATATATATATATATATATATATATATATATGTGTGTGTGTGTATATGTGTGTATATGTGTGTATGTGTGATATATATATATATATATATACACACATATACATCTATATTAAAGGGAAACATTGCTAATTTTTGTAGATTGTTATTAAAATTTGAAATAGATCCAGCGAGAATTCAAGACTGGCTACATAATAGATTCTATTCTATACACCAAAGCTTGTTGAGACTTCTCCTACACGTGTACAGAGTTATAGATTAAATCACGAAATTTGTTTCGCCGCAAATCAGCTATCGGGAATTTCCTTTGAGTTGGCGCAATGAAGTGTAAATGTACAAGGCAATCTTAGTCTCTATATGAGGTCAATATTTTCATAATCTTTACGAGGAAATTGTTTGACATACATTCCATTATGAAATGTGCCTTTTTTTAAATAGCCAAACATCGTGTTTCTCACAGCCTTTCAATGCAGCTTACATACATAGTCTAATCTTGTATTTTCAAATAAAATATACATAAAAAAAGAAATAAAAAAATAGAATATGCTGTCTTGTAGCAACGAGTGTTTATGTGTAGCAGCGGAGCCCTTGGGAGATCGTAATAGTCCGTCCGTCTCCCCCAGCTCCCGCGTCTGTTGACAGTTGTAAAACTTCCGAGTCCGTGAGATGTGGCCGGCACATCTTGGATCATGTTGGTCTGTAGGTCTATCCATCGGTGTTAAACATTCAACCGCCACCATTATTACTGTAACCAATCTAATTGTTTGCAGAAGTAAGTGACTCACTAGGAGATCGGGGTGTCGGTGGTTTGGGGGAAAGTGGGGGGGGGGAGCCCGCATGGGCGTCCGAAGAGGGGGAAGAATGGGCGTCCACAGGTGGGAGCAAGGTGGAGAGGGGGGCAAATGCTTTTATGCTTTTTGACCACAAAGCCTCTGAGGACTTAAACACAAAATGAAGTTTTTGAATAGAGCATCTAGTCACTAACACAGGTTTGACCAAATGTTAGCAAAATCAATGGGGAGCATTTGCCCCCCCCCCCCCTTTTTTTTTTTTTTTGTTTGCTTGTTTGCGGAAGCCCATAGAGGAAGGCGCTGAGCGGGAGTTGATCCTATCAAATATACAAGTCTAGGAGGAAGAGCTCGGATGGACAGTTCCAAAATGGTATCACATATGAAGTGTGATTCTAGCGTGTGTTGTTGTTTCACTGTTGATAAAATATGTTGTTGATATAAAAGGAGCGCATCCCCTCACACAGTGTTAACATTGATTGAATGGGGATTTAGATTTTCATGAAATGGACTTCTCACATAGACGCTTTGTTTTCATTCAATTATCCATCTGTTTTTTTTTTTTTTCATATTCCATTTTTAATGATTGCCATCACCGTCCGCGATCAGTACAAATTCGATATTTAATCCCGAACGCTGCTTGATGACGCAGGCAGGAGTCTTAGCGATCTACAGCAGTGGTTCTCAACCTTCCTAATGCCGCGACCCTTTAATACAGTTCCTCAGGTATGGCGACCCCCAACAACAAAATTATTTTCGTTGCTACTTCATAGCTGTAAACTATATGTGTTTTCCGATGGTCTCAGGCGACCCTTGTAAAAGGGTCGTTCGAACCACTGATCTACAGGATGGCTAAAAATATCATTTATTTAAAAAAAATGAAAAATTATTGGGTGTACGTGTAATGACATTGCGGCCTTCAAAAAAATGACCCCACGTTCAAAATTTCCCCGAAAAGCCGTTAACGTTTCCCGCCCCTGTATATGAAAGTACCATACATTACGTCATTAAAAAATCGAAAAAGAGCGGGGTGGGGGTGGGTGGGGACAATCGAAACACAATTCTATCAGTTGTCACCCTTGCTTATTCAAGGGCTAAACAAGTAGGCCGAGATGGAACAATGAAATCAAACTCCTTTGACGGCACTAACATTTACATTGAAAATATTGACTTGAAATGAAAGAATGATGCAACAAAGCACGTCCTATTCGGCTCTCGTTCAAACATCGTGTTTTGTGACATCCCACGAGTCGGCGATCTGCTCCGTTGATGTCCAAATAACTATTGAGTATTGATCCCCTGATGGATAGGTTGTGTTACCCGCGTTTGTGTTTCGGTTGTTTTCTTGTACGCGTGGCTGAGTGTATGTATGTGTGGTTGGGTGCATGTATGTGTGGTTGGGTGTGTGTACGTGTGGGTGGGTGTGCGTATGTGTGTTTGGGTGTATGTGTGTGTGGTTGGGTGTGTGTTCGTGTGGTTGGGTGTGTGTACGAGTGCCTGGGTGTATGAGTGTATGTATGTGTGTGTGTATGCGTGGTTGGGTGTATGTGTGTGTGTATGTGTGTCTGGGTTTGTGTATGTGTGGTTGAGTGTATGTGTGTCTAGTTAGTTATAAGTGTGTGTGATTGGGTGTATGTGTGTGTGATTGGGTATGTATGCGTGTTTGGGTGTATGTGTGTGTGGTTGGGTGTGTGTATGTTTTTGTTGGGTGTGTGTATGAGTGGTTGGATGTGTGTATTTGTGGTTGGGTGTGTGTACGCGTGGCTGGGTGTATGTATGTGTGGCTGGTGTATGTGTGGCAGGGTGTATGTGTGTGTGGCGTGGTGTATGTGTGGTTGAGTGTACGTGTGGCTGGGTGTATGTATGTATGGCAGGGTGTATGTGTGTGTGACTGTATGTACGTGTGGCTGGCTGTACGCGTTGCTTGGTGTATGTGTGGCTTGTTTGCGTGGAGTGTACATAAAACTAGGAGAACTCACATATAATATATTGAAAGATTGGTAAACGCAAATATTGGAGAATTGTCATAATCCGGTATAACGTCTCGTTCTGATTATACACAGGTGAACTAGTTATACACAGGTGAACTAGTTATACACAGGTGAACTAGTTATAAACAGGTGAACTAGTTATACACAGGTGAATTAGTTATAGATAAGTGAACTAGTTATAGATAGGTGAACTAGTTATAGATAGGTGAACTAGTTATAGATAGGTGAACTAGTTATAGATAGGTGAACTAGTTATAGATAGGTGAACTAGTTATACACAGGTGAACTAGTTATACACAGGTGAACTAGTTATAGATAGGTGAACTAGTTATACACAGGTGAACTAGTTATACACAGGTGAACTAGTTATACACAGGTGAACTAGTTATAGATAGGTGAACTAGTTATAGATAGGTGAACTAGTTATAGATAGGTGAACTAGTTATACACAGGTGAACTAGTTATACACAGGTGAACTAGTTATACACAGGTGAACTAGTTATAGATAGGTGAACTAGTTATAGATAGGTGAACTAGTTATAGATAGGTGAACTAGTTATAGATAGGTGAACTAGTTATACACAGGTGAACTAGTTATACACAGGTGAACTAGTTATAGATAGGAGAACTAGTTATAGATAGGTGAACTAGTTATACACATGTGAACTAGTTATACACAGGTGAACTAGTTATAGATAGGTGAACTAGTTATAGATAGGTGAACTAGTTATAGATAGGTGAACTAGTTATACACAGGTGAACTAGTTATACACAGGTGAACTAGTTATACACAGGTGAACTAGTTATACACAGGTGAACTAGTTATTCACAGGTGAACTAGTTATACACAGGTGAACTAGTTATACACAGGTGAACTAGTTATAGATAGGTGAATTAGTTATAGATAGTTGAACTAGTTGTAGATAGGTGAATTATTGGAGAATTGTCATAATCCGGTATAACGTCTCGTTCTGATTATACACAGGTGAACTAGTTATACACAGGTGAACTAGTTATACACATGTGAACTAGTTATACACAGGTGAACTAGTTATAGATAGGTGAACTAGTTATAGATAGGTGAACTAGTTATAGATAGGTGAACTAGTTATACACAGGTGAACTAGTTATACACAGGTGAACTAGTTATACACAGGTGAACTAGTTATACACAGGTGAACTATTTTTTCACAGGTGAACTAGTTATACACAGGTGAACTAGTTATACACAGGTGAACTAGTTATAGATAGGTGAATTAGTTATAGATAGTTGAACTAGTTGTAGATAGGTTAACTATTTATAGATAGGTGAACTAGTTATTATACGAAGGTGAACTATTTATTACAAATATGTCAACTAATTATTATACATAGGTGAAGTATTGATTATACCTAGGTGAACTAGTTATTAAACGTAGGTTAACTAGTTATACTTAGGTGAACTAGTTATACGTAGGTGAGCTAGTTATTATACATAGGTGAAGTAGGTACTATACGTAGTTGAGCTAGTTTATTATACATAGGTGAACTATTTATTACACACATGTCAACTAGTTACTAGAAGTGACAGTAATGACTTAATTAGTGATCATTTAGATTTGGGAACCGCTTGGGGAACACGCTGTTAAATTTGTACAGACTGGGGAATAAAATAACATTGATATCGTTCGGTCCTAAGTTTAAAAGAAAGAATTCGCCCTGACCGAGCTGATCCTATGCATCTGTAATGAAGAGGGCGGGCGGGATGTGTCATCCAAAAAATGTTTAAGTTTAACAACATCACTTTTCTTCAAACATAGTTTTGCAATGTAAGGATGTTTAGTTCGTGTGATACTACTAGCTCTCTTGATTAGTCTATTCCAGTGGTTCTCAACCTTTCTAATGCAGCGACCCATTAATACAGTTCCTCACGTTGTGGCGACACACAGCCACAAAATTATTTTCGTTGCCACTTCAAAACTGTAGAGCCTATTTATTTTCAGATGGTCTTATGCGACCCCCGGGAAAGGGTCGTGCGACCCCCAAAGGGGTTGCGACCCACAGGTTGAGAACCGCTGGTCTATTCAATCGGTGTTTGATGTCAAGAGTTAGAATTCCCACACCAGCAGGTCATACTGAAGTTTAGAAGGCGTCCAATTGTTGCTCAGTAGAATAAGTTAATAACTTGTTTTACATAACTCGTAAGTAAGGAATAAAAGCTTTTTTTGGAACATCTCACGAGCTCAACGAATTACTGGACAGAATTATTCCATGTGTTTAAATAGTCGAGACGTGTACGGGGCCAGGGCTCCGTGTATGTTGTTTTTACCTTTATAACAGACAGGTGGCACAAAGGTAATCTAAACCACACCTTTTCCACCGTGTTCGCCGTGAGCATACCTGCATTACCTGAGGAATGTTGTCTCGTGTGTGAGCCAATCTCATCAATCCGAATCGGACGTTTCTTTGTTGCTCGCCAGTTTTCTTTAAGTACCAACGTCCAAATTAACAAAATAATATCCCGGATGTCAAGGTTTAACTGACCGGGGTCAGGGGGTGGGGGTTCGCCAGACCGAAGCACTGGGGTGGGTAGATGCACGTGGGTAGACGTAAAGACGGTGAGGGTCAGGGGGTGGGGGTTCGCCAGATCGAAGCACTGGGGTGGGTAGATGCACGTGGGTAGACGTAAAGACGGTGAGGGTCAGGTGGTAGAAATGCCTGAGGCCAGTCGGTGATTTAACACTTTCCTCTTCCATCGGTTCTCATCAACTGACCACCACAGGGTGGGAGTACAGCTGGGTGTAAGATTACTGCGACCCACAAGCTCCTGAATGCCGCCCAGTAAGATGCCCCCCCCCTCGGTCCACCAAAAGGGTTGGTCTAACTGTGAGTCCTAACAGATTTTAATGTTATAACGTTTGAAAACGCAATCGAAATGGTCTCCAGGCAGATGGCGCCTTTGTTTGAGCCATACGCCCCCCCCCCCCGAAATAATTCCATTTTGTGGCCTTAAAAATTTCTCTAACTTCGCTTGAACAAAAACAAAACAAAAAATTAAAAATATAAAAAATCATAATTTATCGGGTCATTTATAGACCTGTTAATATTCCGAAAGGTTTAATTTCAGACGATTTGATCCAGAGAGACATTCCATGAGTTTTTGAATGTTGGGGTGGTTGGGTGGTTGGGTGGAATCTAGTTAGAGGTTTAGACTCCCTATTTGTACCAAGTTATAGAAAATGTGATATTGTCAGTTGAGATGCCCCAATTAAACTCACAGTGCCAATCTAAAAATAGCCCTGCACTCCCCTTTCACGTGTCATCAAATGCAAGGGTTCGGGTCTGGGTTAGGGTTCGGGTCTGGGTTAGGGTTGGGGTTAGGGTTAGGGTCTGGGTTAGGGTTGGGGTTAGGGTTGGGGTTAGGGTCTGGGTTAGGGTTGGGGTTAGGGTTGGGGTTTTGGTTGGGGTTTCAAACACGGAAGACATCCTCAGAACTGTGGTAATTATTGCGGTTATCGGAGAGGTGACGTCATTTGCTGTCACAAGTCGCACGACATCCATCGCGTCGTCCAATAACGGTTGTTTACAACCGCGGATTATAGAAAGCGATCAGTGGAAATAACACCCCCCCCCCACACACTCACACATACACGTTTTCTATTCCAGGCGTGTCGAGCTTTGAGTGCATGCACTGATCTGTTAGAGAGGTGACGTCATTTGCTGTCACAAGTCGCACGACATCCCTCGCGTCGTCCAATAACGGTTGTTTACAACCGCGGATTATAGAAAGCGATCAGTGGAAATAACACCCCCCCCCCACACACACACACATACACGTTTTCTATTCCAGGCGTGTCGAGCTTTGAGTGCATGCACTGATCTGTTTCTTAAAGATTCGTTTCTGTTTAAACCTGATGGGTGGTTCTCACTAAGTCTGAGTGGCTGTACTCCGATTATGCATCCCCTGGATGTCCCCCATCTCTGGACTCTATGCTCTATGTCTTTGTTGTGTTCTGTCTCCAGGTCGAGGACAGGGCTGACGTCCCCTTCATCTCTGGATTCTAGGTTTTAACTTTTTTCCCTGGTGTTCTATTTCCAGGTCGAGGGCCAAGCTGAGTATGGCGATCACAGGGAGAGGGTCAAGCACTTCACATTCGATTACTGCTACGACGGCGCGTCAGAGCACAGCGATACCGATATGGTGGCGTGCCAGGAGTTGGTGAGTACTGAAGTCGATTCTTTTGAGGAGTTGGAATTATTTCCTCCCCCACCCACTCCCCATTGCCCCATGGTTAAAATAGATCGCACAACTTGATATACCCGACCACATTTCATTCGAGAAATGTTGAAATACTTTTTAAAAATTCCAGGATCTCTATTACATTTTATTGATTATTCATTGTTTGTCTTTTGTTGTTGCTCATTTGCATATATTGAAATGAGAACACTTAAAAAAGGTTTAAACTTGAACAGCCAGTCCTTGATGTGGCCAGTCCTTGTCGTGGCCAGGCCTTGTGGTTAGCAGTTCTGTCGTGGCCAGTCCTTGTCGTGGCCAGTCCATGTTGTGGCCAGTCCTTGTCGTTACCAGTCATTGTCGTTGCCAGTCCTTACCAGTCCTTGTCGTTGCCAGTCCTTTTCGTGGCCAGTCCTTGTCGTGTTCAGTCCTGGTCGTGGCCAGTCCTTGTTGCCAGTCCCTGTCGTGATCAGTCCTTCTAGCCGTCTTTCTATTTCAAGCTTCCACATACCTTGTTCCCCTTTCTTCTTCACTCAGTTCGAAAGAACGCAGTCCTTCATTTATTATTCTTTAACAATTTTATTATGTTTAAACTTCATCACTCTTTGATGTCACACTAACAATTTAAGATGATATATTTATGTAATGCTGTCCGAGTGAGTCGAGATAGTTGTGGCGCTGAGTTATATTAGGATCGTGGCCAAATGGCTAAAGAAAGAGTTTGTCAATTCTGGCTTTTTATTTAAAAAAAAAAATTTGTATTTCGTCTTTAAAAAAAAATGTTATTGTCGTCGTTATGTTAAGTCCTTTAGTCCAACGTGACGCAACGCGCCCCATGCCGGGCTTACCACAATGACCATCTATAATAGCTATGTGACCCTATATTAACTGTATAAGAGCCTATAACGCTTTAATCCGACCATGCATCGCAGCTAACAAAAATTGCAGTGCATACACATGATAATGTTCTAAGTCATACTCACAGTGCTGGATTTACTATAGGACCAAACAAAACCCATGTGTTTTAGGCGACAGATTCCAAGGAGCGACAGATCCTTGGGGGGGGGGGTGACAGATCCCGAGTGGGCGAAAGACCCCAAGGGGTGACATAAATTCAAATCATTGAAATTATAATTTAAGTATTACAGAGATTTATTGAACTTAGACCAATAATAAACCGTAAATACATCTATATGTATAAAATAACAAGGGCTGCATTTAGAGATGCTCTTTTTTAAATGGCTGCCCTTCCTTGGTCCTAACTTCTGGAAGTTGTATATCTCTCAACAGGTTACGTTTTAACCAAACGTGTGTGCGCCCAGGAAGGCTAAAGCTACCATTTTGTTTTAGTTGTAGTGTAGACGTGCACTGAACTTGCTTTATTAAAATGTCACCCAACGTTATCTCAAGAAAACATGGCCTCTTTCCCCTCCCAATATTTCTATTGAACTGGGCCAGAATATAAGCTAAATACAACAGAATATAAGACTAAATACAACAGAATATAAGGCTGAATTTATCAGAATATATAGGCTAAATACAACAGAATGTAATGCTAAATACATCAGAATATAAGGCTAAATACATCAGAATATATGGCTGAATATAATACATGAATATAAGGCTAAATACACCAGAATATATGGCTAAATATGTAAAAGAATTAGTCTAAATTCATCAGGATACAAGAATAAAGACGTTAAAGAATACTGACGAAATTTTTTAAATTTCTCCTAATAATGAGTAGTACTTGGTGGTAGAATAAAATTATTCTTTGCGTCCTTTAATCCCTTAAAGCCCTCTCTTTTTGCTGGCCAAAAATGCCGCCCACCCATAAACAGGAGAAAAAAGTTCCGCCAGGGACGGAACGCCCCCCCCCCCCTTTTTTTTTCCCTACACCACTGATCCACGTTAACCTACCACTGTTTGGTAATTCTGTGGATCTCGTCCATGCATGCACTCGTCATTTCCCTCGCGTCGTCCTCGGCCGTCGTCATTCCGATAGTTATAATACTGGATGAGTCAGCACATTTGAGCGATCTGAGTATGCAGTAGTAGGAAACACTCGCTTAGTAACGGTGGTGTGTACCATTGCTCCGTTACACGAGTGGTGTGTACCATTGCTCCGTTATAAGAGTGGTGTGTACCATTGCTCCGTTACACGAGTGGTGTGTACCATTGCTCCGTTATAAGAGTGGTGTGTACCATTGCTCCGTTATACGAGTGGTGTGTACCATTGCTCCGTTACACGAGTGGTGTGTACCATTGCTCCGTTACACGAGTGGTGTGTACCATTGCTCCGTTATAAGAGTGGTGTGTATTATTGCTCCGTTACACGAGTGGTGTGTACCATTGCTCCGTTACACGAGTGATGTGTACCATTGCTCCGTTAGAGTGTATCAACATGTGTAGAAAACAGCGGGTAGATTTAGTATTTTTCCCCCCACCGTATCATTCTACAGGCAATCGTCGCTAAAATCCTGACGACAATCGTCGCTAAAATCCTGACGACAATCGTCGCGACAAAATCTACGACAATCCTGACGATGAAAGTCCACTCAGATCTCAGGTGCATTACCGTCGTGTTGATAGGGTAAAACCATGGTTACGCTTCAATGATGAATTACAACCATGATCACGAGCCAATGATAAGTTACAGTCATGGTCACGCTTCACTGATGCGTTACAACCATGGTCACGATCTAATGATAAGTTACAGTCATGATCACGCTTCACTGATGAGTTACAACCATGGTCACGCTCCAATGATAAGTTACAGTCATGATCACGCTTCACTGATGAGTTACAACCATGGTCACGCTCCAATGATAAGTTACAACCATGGTCAAGCTCCAATAGTAAGGACAACCATGGTCACGCAACAATGATAAGTTACAACTCTGGTTACGCCCCAGTGATAAGTTACAACCATAGCCACGGTCCTATGATGTTACAATCATTATCACGCTCAAATGATAATACTATAGACGGCTACTTTGTGTGTATTCTTGCGATTGTGTGTGTGTCAGTGTATATGTGTGTGTCAGTGTGTCTGCCTACAACTGTGTCTCACTCTGCATGCACAAATCGAAACTCCGGTTCTTTCCAAGAAAACAGACCTGCTTATTGGAAACGCGAGGGCTGAAATAAGGCCCCCCCCCCCCCCC